>JAMKQA010047122.1:0-20007 GCA_024699735.1 Posidonia australis | reverse complement strand
CACTCAAGTCAACAGGTCAAGCCACGGGATTTTCTGCCCAAGAAAATCCAGGAAAGCTAGGACCATGACCGCCCGGTCAAAGTCGGCAAGCTGGACTCTGCGCCCGCGAAAGTCCAAAAGGGGGCACATGACATTGACCGCTCGGTCAAAGCCAAAGCAGGATTCCGCGCCCGCGGAGATCCAAAGCGACATTGACCGCTCGGTCAAAGTCAGAGTAGGATTCCGCGCCCACGGAAATCCAAGGGGCAAGGCGACAATGATCGCTCGGTCAAAGTCAGAGCAGGATTCTGCGCCTGCGGAAATCCAAGGGGCAAGGCGACAATGACCGCCCGGTCCAAGTCAGAGCAGGATTCCGTGCCCGCGGAAATCCAAGGGGCAAGGCGACAATGACCGCCCGGTCAAAGTCAGAGCAGGATTCTGCGCCTGCGGAAATCCAAGGGGCAAAGCGACAATGACCGCCCGGTCAAAGTCAGAGCAGGATTTCGCGCCCGTGGAAATCCAAATATATTGTTGGAGATCCATGAGAGAATAAGGCGAAAAGAAAACTCCAGATCTGAGGAAGTAAGGACGTAGGAGCGTCTCTTGTTCTTAGCGCCAATTGGCATTTTCGACGCGTCTTGATCGTCGAAGTCAGGGATTTCTTTCCATATTTTAAATTTGAATATTTTTTTGGATTTTTCTAGAATCCTGATTTAGGGTTTATATTTTGCTTCAATTTTTGTTTTTTATTCAATCACTAATTTAAAAGTCGAGCATAAACTTGAATCCAATAAAAATCTTTCATGACAAGATAGAAACCTGTTCTTAAGGGCATACATCCTATGAGGTGCATTAAAGATTGATTTTATTTCTTGTCAATTTATTTTGGAGATTGTTGGAGGACAAGATACGTGTTCTCCTACTTGATTCTTAGCATCTTGAAACATGTAGTTTGTAGGAAGAATAACTTGTCTGAGCATCATTGTTTCTTGTATATCATTTCAAAGTACCTAAGAGCAACACTTATAGCACTAAATAAGGTGGGGATTTCATCACGCTTCCTTAGCCCACAAACAACAAAAGAAAGCATCAAGCATTGACCTAAGCCTTAATTAAAATCAAGAAGACATTGGCCCCTAAGATTCGAGCTCAATAGAATAAGGAAGCCTAAGGGTGACTCAAAATTTAAAATTCTTTTCCTATTTGGTGTTTAGAAAAGTGGTTCAAAAGACTAAGCTTTAAAAGGTAGGTGGTTATTTAATTAGGTCCGTTGCTCAAGCACGAGGAGGCTCTCACTTTCATCCACTGATCTGGCCAATTAGGTTAAAGAGTTTTGATTTGAGAATCTCATGGGTTAACTTAACAGTTAGGAGCTGTCTAGATTTTAGGTGAACCATAGAATTAGGGTTTGTGTGACTTGTGTGATTAGATTAGACATCTTCTTCCTCTATCTTTCTCCTTCTCATCTGGTTGTTTCTCGTATCTTCTCATATTTTCATCTTTTTTATTTTCATTGCATTTTGTTTCAGAAAAAGAAAAACAGAGTCAGTTTGTGCATGCCAGTTTAGGTTAGAGACCATACTCATCGTTTGGTTAGTTTAGAGTCCAACCCATTTGAGTGTTTTAAAATTGAAATTGAAGACACAAAGATGGATGAAAATAATCAATTAACAATCCCTTCAGGATAGATACTATTCATTTAGAACAGCCCAACCTTCGTGCATTAGAATGCCTACACCTAATGGAAATAATTTTGAGCCTAAAGCCCACTACATTAGTATGTTGCCCAAATTTAGTGGAGAAGGGGATGCCTATCTTTTTGTTAGGGAGTTTGAGGAAGTATGTGCAATGATAATGTTGCAACAGTTATCTGATGATGCAATTAAATTGAGATTTACATCATTTGCACTTAAGGATGGGGTCTTCCCATTGATTCAATAAGCACATGGAATGATTTCGTGAAAGTTTTCTTGAAGAAATATTTTCCACATCATAAAACCCAACAACTTAGAAAAGAAATTAATGGATTCAAGCAAGTAGATTCTGAACCATTTTGGAAATACCTAGAGAGGTTTGAGGATCTTTTAGCCCAATACCCTCACCATGGAGTCGAAAAGTGGAGATTGTGTCAAATTGTGTATGAAGGGCTAAATTATTCTTCTAGGACATTTTTGGAGTCTATGTGCCAAGGAAATTTCATGGGAAAGAGTGAATAGGAGGCTTGGACATTTTTAGAAGAGATACCTGAGAAAACAGTTCGGTGGGAAACCACTAGTGATACTGCTACACCTTCTATACGCAAACATGTAGTAGAAACATCCATTGCTGATCAAGCAAAAATAACTACCTTAGTATGTAGAATTGAAGCCCTTGAGCTTCAAAATAGTGCTCTTGTGAGTCAAGTCTCACAATCCAACATTATTTGCACTAAATGTCAAGCATCTAATCATCTTGTCGAAGAATGTCCATTCATGAGCCCAACAGTTAATGAACTTGAGCAAGCCAATGTGGCCTTTCAAAAGCAAAGTCATGATCCATATGCCCCTACCTACGATCCTGGTTGGAGGAACCAACCCAATTTTTCATGGACCCAAGGATCACATCAAATTGGGCCAAATCTGAATCAAGCATGTCCCAATCAACCTAGACCTTTTTACAGTTAGGGTCCACAAGTCAATCCACCATTTCAAACACCAAGCCTAGAAGATAAAAAGATCAATTCTTTAGAAAAGAGTTTAGAGACATTTGTCAGGGCCACAAACAACTTCATGAGTTCCACAAGTCAATCTCTCACAGCCAATACCCAAGCCATAACTCGTTTAGAGATGCAGATGGGTCAGCTAGCAGCCACTATAGCAGAGAGGGAGAAAGGAAAGTTTCCAAGCCAACCTGAGGTGAACCCAAAGGGCCAAAATCCAAATCTATCCCAGCAGACCCATCAGGTTAATATGCTTAATGATCTCCAAATAGATACAATGAACTCAGTCATCTCTTTAAGATCCGGAAAACATGTTAGCAACCATGTTGTCATGCTTGATTTGACTCAGAAGGATCTACCATCTAACTCAAGCCCTAATGATCAATCCATTCCAAGTCAATTTGAAGAGCCCTTAGTTTTTAAGTCGAGTCAACCTATCTAGGCAAAAGCACCATTTCCAAATAGACTCAGGTCTAAGAAAATGGCTAACATGGATAAGGTTAGACAAATCTTTGAGCAAGTCAACGTCAACATTCCACTTCTGGATGTGATCCAACAGGTGCCCACGTATGCAAAAAATCTAAAAGACCTGTGTACCCAGAAAAAATCAACCCAAGTTCCAAAGAAGGCATTTCTCGCTGCCAATGTGTAACACCTATAAAATTCATTTTGTAATTATTTACATTTTAATGAATTTATTCCTGGACTGGTGTTACTGTTCCGAGGCTCGTTGTGTGGTTTTGTGCTTTTGGGCTTGGGCCTCGTGGGTCGGCTTTTATTTACGTGTCCTGGTGCGTGGTTCGGCACTGTGCATTGTGGCACTGTGCTTGTGGGCCTGGGTGTGGGTCCACGTAGAGCCCGCATTTGTGGGCTGTTTGTTGTGGCTGGTGGTTGGGCGGAGTGGCCGGTGTGCTTGTGTTGGGTGTCGGTGGCTAAGATGTGCAGGTGAGCACGCTCCCAACTACTACGTGCGCAAGCTTTATAAGCCACCCACACCGCACTTCTCCGCCACTCGTCACCGTCTTCTCCTTCTTTCTTCTTCTTTTTCTCCTCCTCCTTAGGTGTGCATCTCTTTCTTCCCCACCTTCCCTCCTTTTCCTCCCCACTCCTCCTTCTCCACCCCCTTCTCCTTCCACCCATCCTCCCCTGCCTCCCCTGTTCCCCTCTTTCGTGCGTCGACACAGAGAGAGAGAGCGAGAGAGAGAGAGAGGGAGAGAAGCAGAGGCACGGTGGTGGCTTGTGGCGGCGTGGGAAGCTCCGGAGTTGCGTCCCCGAGGTCGAAGAAGCCCCGTGGACGTCGTGTTCGTCGAAGTCGGTCGGAGATCGCCGGAGCTCGTCTCAGGTACGTATCTCCAACCCATGTAATAGAGAACATGGAAATGGTAGAAATTGATAGGGATGCATGTAATCTAGGTAAATTTACATTCCTATAATTTATTGTAATTTTTTTGAGAATTTATGGTGGATTTTTGGGCATTTATGTCGGTGGTTGAGATTTGGGTCATTTTGACCCATATGCCTTTGCGATTTTGTATCTTGATGCATGGTGAATGGATTTTGATTTTGTTTGTGAGGATTTGGAGTAGACTCAAGGGTCTACATCTTATGTTTTATGGAAGATTTTTGGTGTTTGTTTAACGGGTTCGATCGAAGGTCCAAGTTGGGACGATTTCGAACTGTAGGGTTTGGCCGTTTTCTATTTTTCACAGAATTCGACATACTAAACCTGTAAAATCTGTGCCTGATTTTCCATTTAATATAAACCATGGAATTTCCTATATTATTTGTATATGGTTTGTTAATGGTTAATCTAGGTGGTATTTGTTGGCTGTAGTTTCTCCCTGTGCATTGTGTTCATGTTCCTGGTTTTTCCCTTGTGGTGTGACTTCTTTGGCTTGTGGGTCTGTTTTTGCAATTGGGACCCATGTTTGGGGGTGAGACCCATTTGAGGTTGGACTTGGTCAAAGAAGTCCAACCCCATGTGACTTGAGCCTCTCCTTTTTCCCCGTGACCACTGACCTGTTCCCCTACTCGCGAGGGCTGGCGGGAGGGTTGATCGTCCTGTCCCTTCGACGGTAGAGGGGCCGACGGGATTCTGAGGGATGGCAGGTGCGGAGGTAGCATTAAATGGAGGCGTGGAGTGTGGAGGCTAAGGAGGAACTAGAGGGAGAAGGCCGGAGGTGAGTCGTGAGTGGGAAGGAAGCTTTGTGCCAGGGGAGATCGCGCGAGCGCAGGGGAAGGTTGGTGTCGTGCATCGTCAGAGCTCGAGGGCATGCGAGGCTCGCCGGAGCCTGGTACGCGTCTCCCCTCTTCCTTCTTTTCCCGGTTATAGCATGTTGAGATTAAGAAGTAAATTATGAATAATGAAGTAGAAATCATGCAAAAATAAGGATAATGTTGTGAATGAGATGAATCATGTGTTTGTGAAGATATCATGTTGATTCATGGATATTTTGTGGGATTTTTTTGTGGGTGTTCTTGATGCATGCTACAGTGATTCCTCATGAGTCTTATGCCTTTGTGAATTTCTATAGAACAACATGCTTAATGGTTTCATGTTTGGATTGAGGGGTTTTGAAGTAGACTTGGAGGTCTACACCCCTTGTTTTACTTATAATTTTTGTGGTGATTTCGAGGGGTCCGTTCCTTGCTCCCACTTTGGGGAGAAGAGACGATGGTGGCCGGGGAGGTTTTCTGCAATCACAAAAAATGGTATGCCGAACTGGGTTCGGTATGTCGAAATGCTCCCAAGTGGGTTCTCTGGACCACTGATTCGGACGACCGGGGGAAATTCGGTTGGTCGAATCAGGGGATTTTGGACGACCGGATGATTTCGGTCGACCGTTCTAGCAGGGAATTGATAAACTGACAGGGATTCGGAATACTGAAATATTTCGGTCGACTGAATTAGGGATTTTCGGTTGACTGGGACCCTATTCGGTATGCCAAATCAGGACCCAGGACTATGTTGAGAAATTCTTTGTAAAATGTTAAGAAATTTGGATATATGCATGATAAATGTATGAGATGGATGGAAATGATTTATGAGATATTGCATGTGAACATGTTGTTTTAATGATGTTTTCCATGAATTTTGAAACATGATTTATGTGGATAAATGTGGACCCATGTGAGGGGTGATTGCATGGTAAATTGACCATGAATGAATGATTAGGTTTTTGAGAACCATAGATGATAATGTGACGCACAATGCGTGAGATTTGTAAATAGTTTTATGAATGAAAAATGGTTTTGTCATATGTTTTGAAAAGGGAAACTGCATATGGTTTTAAGGAGATTTATAGGAACCACAATTAGACCAGGGCTTGCCGACAGGGGTAGCGAGACCTCTAGAGATGTCAGGGACGTGTCCTTGGTTGTGGTTACTGAGTTTAAGGTCCGGGGTAGGAGCCTCGAGACTGTGGTGGTACTGTAGGACCCGAGGTATGGTAGACACAGACTACCCTCAGTGTCGGTGCTGGTCGGGTCTTAGGTTAGAGTCCCCAGGTGCTTGGGCACCAGGGCATCGTGGGGATGCACTCCATGCGTATACCAGTGAGGGTACATTTGAGGCTGCGGTCGAGGCGGTTGAACTTTAGCGCGAGGTGGTTCACCGCGGCACTGCAGTGTGGGTGTGGTGACATGGAATCCTCACCAACTGCTTGTGGCTAGGTCGATCGCCTGTGGCCAGGGTGATGCGACTAGTTTTGAAATAAGAATTGTGGATTTGTGTTGGACTAGTTCCTAGCCTTGATTTGTGATGAATTGTGTTAATGGATTAAATGATGCTTTGGGCTGGGAAACTAGATGTAATGGTTTGCTTTTCCTGAGTTGTGCATAAAGATTTGCTAATGATCATAAGGTTTTGAAAGAAAAAGAAAAGAAAGTTTTGAAATGGCATCCTTTTCGAAGTCTTTTCTAACCGTGTGTGTTGGTTTTGGTGATTGTGGTTTTCTCGAGATTTTTCTGGCTGATGTTTTGCGGGTTTTGTCGCCGTCTTGGGGCACGTACTGGGTGACATTCTTGTCACTCACGCATGTTTTCCTTCTTCCCTTGTTTCAGGTGCTCAGGAGTTGGTGTAGTCTAGTTTGGTGCATCATTTTTGAGCCACTTTTGCCGCACACAGGTCTGGGTGTTTAGTTTTATTTATTTAATTCTGTTATTTAGACTCTTTTAGCTGCATTTAGGTAGTTCCTATATTGTTGTGTAGCACTGGGGTGTTACAGAACCATTTCGGTATGCCATTTCTCTGTTAGATTAGGTCCTCTGGTCGAAATTCGGTCGTCCGATTTTGGATGGTCTCCCGAATCAGGAGATTTCGGTCGATCGAATCATGTTTGGTATATCGAATTTGGCCTTAGTGTTGACCGTTTACCTGATTTGGTCGACCGATCTAGATCGACCTACAGAACCAGGGGTTTTCGGCATGCTGAATTTCGGGTTCTAGAGTTATGAGACTCCTTGACTGTCGTCTCAAGGCTAGGATTGTGGTCCGTGGTTTGAGGTGTCTTGTGGCATGACGGGGAGGTATGATACTCCTACTGTCGCTATGAGTACTGAGGCTCGGGTATCGTCGGGTGTGGAGGTATGATACTCCCTCCTGAGCACCGTGTGTGGAGGATGCCGTGAGGAGGCGTACCCTGTGGTGGCTAGTGCGGGTGGGACATGTGTCCTGTAACTAGTAGCGTCCTGAGAAGATAGGACAGCCTTCCCAAGGAGGGGTTGGCTTTATAAGGGTTCTCCAGGTAAGGGGAATGGCGGGACGGTGATCGCTCCTGCACAGGGTGGCTTCACCGTGGTAGTGCAAAACGTCGTGGTCACTCCTCGGTGGAATGCTTGTAGCCAGAGTTGGGTTGCCTGACGCTAGGCTTCTCCACTCACCGTGTGTGGTTTTGGTCATTGAGGGCCAATGCTTGTGGTTTTGGGTTAGTAGAGCCCTGGTTGTGGTTTTGGCCTGTGTGGGCCTGATTTGTGAGGTTTTGAGAAAATGGTTTGCGAAATGAATTTTTAAAGAAAAGTAATTATGGTTTGCTTTCCGCGGTTTTCCTTTGGGGTGCGTAGTAGGTGACTTTTGTCACTCATGTGTTTTCCTCATGTTTTTGGTTTACAGGTGCAAGCATGCAGAGGGTTAGCGTAGTGCATATAGTCTGGAGTCTACTAGTTGCACACGTAGGTTCCTGGTAGTTAGATATTCTCTGTTTAGCTTTAATTTTCCCGTAATTTAATTTGTTTTAAATTATCATGGAAAATGTGGGAATTTACACAATGTGAGCTCCATTTTGATTAGCCCAATGGCAACGAAGCAAAAGGATACTGGTTGTCCTATTGTTTCTTGTGTTATTAGAAATTTTATTATAGATAATGTACTCCTCAACCTAGGTGCAAGCATCGACCTAATCCCTTACACTGTCTACAAGCCATTAGGATTAGGAGAACTCAAACTTACTTCATGTTACAATACAATTAGCAGATAGGTCCATCAAAAAGCCTATGGGGATAGTAGAAGATGTCCTGGTGAAGATTGGGGGATCCATATATCTTGTGGATTATATTGTTCTAGAAACTCAACCTGTCTCTAACCCTAAGGGTCAAATACTTATCATTTTGGATCGACCTTTTCTGGCAACATCCTATGCCCTGATCAATTGTCGGAATGGTATGTTAAAGCTTACATTTGGGAACATGACAGCAAAACTTAATGTCTTCAGGATAGATAATCAATCCATGTACTCCCTTGAAAATCCCATTGTTTTGCATATGGGCCTTGGACTGAGAACTAAGGCTAAGTCAAAGTCTAAAAATTCCAACAAGTGTAAAAAGGCCCAAGTAGAGAAACATACTGAGAAAGTCCATGAGCAAATAGTCAATGTTGAAATTGAACCTCTTCCTATCCCTCATGAGCCCCCACTCGAACCATCTTTTTCATCTAATGATGAACCCATTGGTTCCACTATTTACATTTCACCTCATTATGCAGATCTTGTCACTAAATCAGCTCATACACCATCATACATAGATATCCAACCATGAACTAAAAATGCATATAAGGAATATGGAGCTTTTATAGCCTCATTTACAGAGGAGGACATTTCTAAATTAACTTAGGATGAATTGAAATGACTTTTGAAAAAGAGGGAAGAAGTTTGGAAGGCTAGGCCTCCACCTCAATCATGAAACTCAAGTTTTTGTAAATCTTGTAAATATGTATATAGTTTTTTTTCTTAGCAGTAGAAGAACTCCATCCCGAATCAGGTATCATTATTCTAATTTTAGTTGTATTTCATTGATCATATCATTCATTGCATACATTGAGGACAATGCATAGTTTAGGTGTGGAGAGGAGTCTTCTCAGTGTCTTTTCATTTTTTTAGTTGTCGAGTGTCTTTTCATATTATTTTTTTTTGGTTATTTACCTTCATTTTTTTAATTTTCTTTTCTTTCAAAAAAATGAAAACAAAAAAAAGTGAGAAAAAAAGGAACTATTCACATTAGTCTAATCAATTATGAGTAAAAGAGTAACCTAGCGTTGAAATTAAAGGTAAGATTGAGTAATTGAGGATCCTATGATTCAAAGAGTAAAGACAAAATCTGAAGAACAACATTATCTGAAATACTTATAACTTATATGTACCTTATCATGCACTATCACTCTAGTTCTTAGCTATGGGGAATAAATGAAGGCCTGAACACCTTAGTAATACAAAAAAAAGAGAGAGAATAATAACATCCAATAATCACTGAGTAACTGGATATTTTCCTCAGTAAGCATTGGTATTTACGTAAAAAGGTGATTGGAGGATCAAAAAAAAAGAAGAAAAAAAAGTCTTGTCTTTGAGGCTTTGGCTACTCGAGTGATTAAGTCCTCAGGGGTGTCTTCACATCTGATGACCTAAAATCATCTGGTTTGGGATCCACTAACCTAAAGTTCGCTAAATGGGTAGCTAAGAATAGAGTCTAAGAAAGCATGATATCAGGAAATGAAAAAAACGTTGCTAAGGTGGTAAGGTTGGACTTGAAAATTCATGCTAAGGTCTACCCCACAAACACAAGGTTTATATGAGTAAATTTTTAAGAATATGATGTGAAAAATAGGATAGAGTCTCTATGATGACAAGATGAGGGATCTCAACAAAGGTCAAACTAGAGGATTAAGACATAGGAAACTTTGGATCTTTTAGTTGAGAAGGTTAATGTAGATACCTTAGAATTTTTCCTTTTCTTTATTCTTCACTTTATTTATTCCTTAAGCTCTTTTATTCTAGGATTTTGTGGGTATATCCGCTGTAAACCCTCACAAGACACCACTTGTCCACTAAGGCAACCTAGGGGTTTAAAGTCTTATTGCACGTGCTAAGTGTAACCACGATTCCTGCGAAAGTGAGTTAGGATTTTCTTTTCTTCTTCTTTATGTCAGAGTCAGTTTTGCTCGAGGCTAGCAAAAGATAGGTATGGGGGTATTTGATTAACTCATAATTCATGCATATTTTATTCTCATATTTGTCTATTTTGTATATAAATAATATTACTCGAGATGTTTTATGCAGATTTTGCAAAACATGAGGACTTAGAAAGAATCTATGAAAAATAAGGGGGAAAAGAATAATTGTGCCAGGAAAGAAGAGATTTTTATATGAAAAATTCTAGAGCTGCGTCAGAGGTCATACACACATTTTCCACATGCTTAAATACTAGGAAAATATCATTCAACTAGTAGAAAAAGTCAGAGAAGATCCTAGATGACATGGATGCCTCCTACATGCTCAGATGCAGATACGGCGCTTCCCAAGCACCTACACCAGATACTTTTGACTCGGTCTTCTTTGTATAAGATTCTCACTTGTAAATATCTTTTATTCAAAATCTAAGATTAAATTTTGCATTCGGATTTATCTCTTACGTAAGCAAGTCCTTGTAAACCTATAAAAGGACCCCTTATGTAGATCTATGGAGCTCCTATCTAGGTTTTAGACTATTTTGTCTTCTTATATTTTAGGGAGATCTAGAAGATCATTAGTGTAATCTCTGGTTTCTTTCAATAAAAAGTCATTTTTTATTTAATTATGTCTTCTATTTCTCCTTCTTCCTCTTTTATTTTAATGTTTTATGTTATCATGCTAGGTTAAATCTCTCTTTACATCTAGAGTTCTTGAAGTTAGATTTGGTATATGATTGTAATATTTAATCTCATCTCATTTTATATGCTTCATGATGACTGCCTCTTTCTTATTATCTACTTTTGCAATTATATTTCGATAGATCATTGTTAATCACGTATGCTCATGATCTATACTTAATGATTATTGTTTAGAAATAAGAAACATTGCATATATCTTTTTATCTTGGTATATTATACTAGCATGCATCTTGATAGATCATTATATATTCATGTTTCTTTATAATTTATTCTCGTTAATGACATGTTAGATCTTGATATTGCATAGTAGATGGTTCACCTTCATGCATTATTCTTGTTTAATAATAATCCTTGATAATTAGAACTTGTTGCAAAAGATGAGATGAATTAGATATTTACATGATCCACTATGATCTAATGAATAGAAACTCTAGATGTGCTTTTATTATTGATAGTCTCTTTGTGATTCCTTTCTTTCAATTAACTTTAGATATAATCCATTACCAATTCTCTCAAAAAAAATTCGATAATCGATAATAAATCATTGTTTCTTAAACACTTTTCTCTATGGGATCGACCTGTATTTGCCTATGTACTACTCTGAACGTCGTGCACTTGCGGTTAATTAAAATGAACAAATTACCGATACCGATAAATCTAACCTGGATTGTTCGGTATGCCGAATCAGCCGATTCTCAGAGAAACGGTTGGCTATCGTGGTCAAAACTCACTGGATTTGGAGCCTCCGACGGACTCCTCTCCAGCACACTACAAATCATGCATAAAACATAAATACTAGCATGCCAAATTTACTTCCATTTGGGATAAATTTCATCAAAATCTATTGCATAAATCTTGAGATACAAAAAATCACAAGACATGAAACCCATTTCTCGTTACTATAGCATGAATCTCAAAAATTCTACTTAAATACTTGAAAAATCACGGAAAAACCATACAATTGACATTCATCCATGATTTAACTCTAATCTACCCATTCACTTGTAATTCATTCATAAAGATGGCATTATTCAAGCTTTAAGGCTTATTAAGAGGAATGGAGGAAGAACTAGGATGCGTACACTTTTGAGTTTCCCGACGACCTCCCTTCCTTCCCGGTGAGCTTCCTGCTTCCTCCGACGTGACCAGATGCTCGTAGCCCTTCCTTAGGCTCAAGATCCCCTCTCACCCTCTCTGGCACCTTCTTTTTCTCACCCGAGTTCTCTTTCTCCTTCTTCCCCTTCACCTCCCTCTCATGGCTCTCGAATGGCCACCCCTTCTGCCTTCCTTATCTCCTTCTCTACTCGTCGTCTTCTTCTCTACAAGCTGCTGCCTTCTGCTACCTGAAATCTTATCTGACGTCATAGGGTATGGAGCGGAACGTAGGGTAGTAGAGGAGGCATGGCTCGGGGTGTAGAGGAATGGTCATGGCAGGGTGTGGCGGAAGAGGAGAAAAAAGGGAAATGAAATAAAATTTTCACTGTACATCATTTGACTGAAATTCATTTGGGTCCTACTCCCACACATGTGGAACAAAATTCCAAAATACAACACAGTAGGGCAAAAACCAGAGTTAATTATCACAAAATAGAAGGAGTTCGACACAATTCTCTTTATTAATATACTAATTATCCAGATTATACACACATAATTCACATTAATTACATTTATCTAGATAATCTGGGCACGAATATTACATCCTATCCCCTTAAAAGAATTTTGTCCTTGAAATTCCTTCCTAATAGTACAAATAGGGGTACTGTGCCAAGATATCTACCTTGTGTTCCTAGGTTGCCTCCTCTACTCCATAGTATCGCCACTGAACCAACACTAGAGGAATAGTCTTGTTTCTGAGGATTTGTTCTTTTCTGTCTAATATCTATACAACATCCTCTACCACTGACAAATCTTGTTGGAGCTCTTTCGACTGCACTGGAATAACCTGAGTTGCATCCGCCAAACACTTTCTCAGCATCGACACATGGAATATGTTGTGCACATTGGCTAGCTCCGAAGGTAGGTCCAACTTGTACGCCACCTCACCAACTGTTCTGATGATTTGGTATGGTCTGATATAGTGAGGGCATAGTTTGCCTCTTTTACCAAACCTCGCCATACCCGTGGTTGGTGACACCGTAATGAAGACGAAGTCTCCCATCTCAAACTCCATGGGCCTATCCCTTCGGTCAGTATAGCTCTTTTGTCTACTCTGTGCAGCAAGCAATCTTTTCCTGATCAGGTCAACTTTATGCTCGTACTACTGCACAATCTCTTGTCCCACTAGCTGCCGCTTGCCTACCTCACTCTAACAAGTGGGTGTCCTATATGGCCTACCATACAGTGCTTCATATAGCGACATCCCGATGCTGGTATGATAGCTATTGTTGTAGGCGAACTCCACAAGCGACAAATGATCTTCCCAATTGCCCCTAAAATCTGGGGCATAGGCCCGTAGCATATCTTCTAGGGTTTGAATCATTCTCTCTATCTGACCATCTGTCTCGAAATGGAAGGTGGTACTGAAATTCAATACTATCCCAAACACCTCCTGCAAGGCTCTCTAAAATCTGGATGTAAATCTAGTGTCTCTGTTAGATACAATCGATATTGGGACCTCATATAGCCTAACTATCTCTACCACGTACAGTTTTACCAGCTACAGCAAGGGAAGACTCACTCTCATTGGCAAAAAGTGCCCTAACTTGGTGAGTCGGTCGACGATCACCCACACTGTATCGTTCTTTCTTCTGATTTTGGGTAATCCTATGACAAAATCCATCGACACAAGCTCCCACTTCCAGACTGGAAAATCCAGAGGCGGTAGAGTTCCTCCAGGCTTCTGATGCTTTATCTTAACCATCTGACAAGTTACGCACTTTACCACAAATTTCTCTATTTCCCTCTTCATCTCAGGACACCAAAAATTCCTCTTTAAATCCTTATACATTTTGGTACTTCCTAGGTGCACTGTATACTTGGACCGATGGGTCTTGTTTAGTGGACTCTTCTTTATCTCTTCTATTTGAAGCATGTACAGTCATAGATCGTACCTCAACCCATCGTCCACTCCAACTAAGAAAGGAGGTGCTTCTCCTGCCTCCAGCATCTGCCAGGTGTTCCAAACAAAGGGATCTAACTGCAGACCTGCAATGATGGCCTCTACCATCCTAGGATGAATAGATAAGTTTGCTAACAAAGTCCTCACTATTTCTTGGATTATTTGGCTAGAAAGAAATAATAGAATCTTTGAAAATAAATTCAAAGTTATTGATGTTATTTTATTTGATTCTATTGCACTAATTAAACTTTGGGGAGCAATCAATTATACAAGTCAGAGTAGTGTCGAATTCTCTCAGGCTATAGACAATATTCAGAATGCATGGGATCAATAAAGGGCAAATATTGCGGCCTAGTCCATAACATCTTCTATTGGTCTTGCCGCTCTTAGATCTAGCACCTCGACTCCCTTCCGGTAATTGCAGTGGAGGATTCACCTAATGATCATTTTCAGCTTGAAATAGGAAATGACAATCAGTAATGAATAGTTGAACTTTTATTTTTTTGGATATATTCAGTGCTTGTAATAATATTTGGACATTTATTTGGTCAATCAACCTTCAACTTTTTATGGGCTGTACAATCTGAACATCCTACACTTGGTGGTGGCTTTCATAGCCAAGTGATATTAATTAATGATATCTACCTATTTCAAAAGAAAAAAAAACTTAACCCTCTATAATTCAACAAGTTGACACCTTTAATCACTAACTTGAGGGGGAAATTAATTTTGGAATACGTTTGGCAATGGGTCGGGTTTGGACCCAAGATATGTGAAGTTAGGATCTAGAAAATAAGAGCAGTGGACCTATGGACCCAAACCCAATAGACTAGTTTATTTAGTGGGTAGTGTTTGGATCCAAAAATACTCAGACTAGTGGATCCATGAATTCAAACTATATTATAATAATTATATTTAAATATACAATAATACTCGAAAGTTAAAACCCTAATTATATTTTAAGTTAAAAGTTAAAGCCCACTTCATTTAATTTATTATCATATGCTTATTAAGTGTTTAACTTTATCTTTTTTTTTTTTACAGAGCAAAATTTAAATGAACAATATCTTAATATCATATCAAATGAAGTTGATGATGCATGTGAAGTTGAGTAACTCTTGTATTTGCAATTAAAAACTTATCTTCTTCAAAAAAGAAAACTTTGAATGAATTATGTCATATTTCATGTATAAAAATATTTCATTTGTTAATAATAGAATGAAAAGTATGACATAAAGATGTAAAAAAGTATATATTTTCAAGTAGACTCGTCAAACCTAAAACTTAGACCTATTATCTTTATGAGTCTGGGTTTAAGTTTGAGTTTAGATTTTAGATTATAGGTCTAGATTCAGACCTAGACCCATGGAAAAGATGGATCTAGGTCAGGGTATAAGTATACTCAATCTGATCTATTACTAGGTCTATTATGAAATAATAAAAGTGAGAAATTAATAAGACCTAGTGTACCCCGATTACATAGTCGACAAAGGAAATACTTTAGATTTTGAGGCCTATGTCTTGGATTCAAAGATGAAATCAAGATAAAAGTTTTAATCTTAGGAGTTTTGGATTTAGCGGGAAATGGGTTTTAGATTTGGTTTTGGGGCATATTCAGGGTAAATCTTTACTACTATAAATTTAATTTATTTAATAAATTTTAAAATTAAACTATAAGGACACCTTTGTGTTTGATATTTAACTTATGTAATTTACTATTTTAAAAAATTATTTCACTAAATATCTATAACCCACTAACAACTGTCTTAATATATCTTGTAACAAATATAATTTAAAGGGTCCGTTTTTTGTGTTGGTGTCTACAGGAATCATTCCTGTAAGGAACTTAAGTTATTTTATTATTAGCCATTGGATTAAGCCAATGGTTGTGATTAAAATTTTCTTAGTAGAATGGATTGTCGTATTACCCTTCCTCCCGTTCCCCTCTTTCCTTCCATTCCCCTTTTCCTTCGCAATAGCGGAAGAAGTCGAGCTCCGCGACGACGAAAGTAGAGGAGTGTAAGGTAACGAGCTCCATGACGATGTCTTCTCAATCTCGGTAGGTGGGACTTGGCAAAGTGGTGGAAGTCTGGGGAAGGTTGACTAGGGTAGCAACGTGAGGAGGAAGAGAATGACCTTCATGATGGGTAGGTTTTCTGTCAATACTACCATGCTTGTTGATTTTTGATTGGTTTTCAGTGATGAGTAGGTTTTCTGTCAATACTACCATGTTTTCGTGATGGATAGGTTGTCTGAGCATGGTAGAGGGCATGTTATTATTTGGATTGGTTTCAGTTAGATTTCATATGGTCGTGTCGAATTTATTTTGTGCCCTCACTTGGTTTTGCATTTCAGAGCATGTAACCCTAACTCAATGTTTAGGATTTTGGATTCAGAGCATGTACCCTAACTCACTTGGTTTTGCATTTTAGAGTATGTGCATGTCAGAGCATGTAACTCTAACTCAATGTTGGTAATTTCACGCTTTGTCTGTATACTTGTGTACGCATGGGTATTAAAATTGCTGCACTCTTTCCTCCATGAACTATTGTAATTATGCCTGTTAATAATAATAATTATGCCTATTTGTTATTCATTCTTATTATAGAAAACTAATTTTTTTTCTAGATCCAGAAGGGGTATGCAATAGAAATTTTCCATATTTAAGCTTAGGCAAATACTCACCCAAGAGGAATAAAGAGTGACACGTAGATAAGCGGAGGTTATTTCTTTTTGAGCAAGTGTGTAGAAAAATGAATTCTACCTGCAAAATGAAACCCATGGAGATTTTTAGTACACATGAAGCTATTCTTTTGTGGCACTTGTTACCCATGCATGAGGCAACAAGACATGGGTTTGGAGGTTTTTCATTCTTACAAACAACTAAAACAGTTTTTGGAAATTGTCTGTTTATTTGTCCTTTCCCAGTCACAACATTTTGCTCCAAAGCGCGAATTCTTTGAGTGCATCCATTTCTATACAGTTCAGATTCTTTCCTTCTTATTAAAAGGGATGCTAAATCAGTGTTACTAGAGCAGTTGTTTTCTAAATATGCTTCTTTTTTGAACTTGAGTTTCAAAGAATTATCAAAATTATCACAACAGTGATCACCAGAAGTTTGTGACTTATCATTTAAACTCTTCAGGTCAGAAGTTGGCATAATGTCAGTTGTCCCAGAACCAACACAACATTGCAATAAAATAGGTTTGTTCTCCTCATATGAATCTTCAATGCAAGTGTCCCTGACCTTTCATTTGTATGCCTAGTTCCTTAGATGGAGTAGATTTCATTTTTTTTCCATTTCATCAATCACTCTTTTCAATTCTGTTTTAAGAAGTGTTGTAGTATGCTCTGCCTCATTAAGTTGACATTCAAG
Organism: Posidonia australis; assembly: GCA_024699735.1. Classification (NCBI taxonomy): domain Eukaryota; kingdom Viridiplantae; phylum Streptophyta; class Magnoliopsida; order Alismatales; family Posidoniaceae; genus Posidonia; species Posidonia australis. The sequence continues at coordinate 2,762 of JAMKQA010047122.1, read as the reverse complement.
TTCACAAATCCTTCTCTTTTGGCTCATAGATATGGTATTTGCTTCATTGATCTGAAACAACAAAGATAGTAATTCATTTCTCTTAGTTGAACAGAAAGTTTTCTAAGCAATAAAAGCTTGAACAAAAGGCATTGAGGTCTCACCTCACATTGTGAAAAGAGTCAAAAGAAGACTTTTTTTTCATTGGAATAACTAAAGAAATAATTTTAATCTATCATTAAGAACCCTATGTGTTTTGAAATAACATATGTAATATAACATATACTTATCAGAACAAAAGTAGTAGCCTAGGAACCAAAAGCATATGTAAAAAATACAGATGTCCAACACAGTATGCACCAGAAATTTCAAAATCTGACACTACATTAGGAATTGCATGCCCGTAGGTCCAACAGTGACTAACAAACAAGGACATCCACTTGCAATTTGGAAGTGACAACAAAACATTATTTGCTAATGATAATTACCTGTAGATTTTTTTATTCTAACAGTGATTGGATCAATGTCTTTTTTTCTTGATTCTTTTAATATTATTTACCTTTCTTCATTTGTTTTTAGTACTAAATATTATGATACACATTCCAAATAGGCATGGATACAACATCTATAGGATAATTTCTATCTTGATAGTTATTTGTGGATTCAATTTTGTAATTAATGAGATTACAAGAGTCGAAATTAATTATGCTTCTTCTAGAATATGAATGTTCTCAATTTTCACCCTATTTGTTTGCAGATAACACTTCAAAAGGAAATGTGGTAGAAGAAGGTTCTATTTGTTGTAAATGTGGTTTGATTGCTACTATGAAGACATCGTAGACCGCTACTAATCTTGGTCGACGATTTTTCACATGTCCAAATCATTCTTCAAATGCAAGTCATAGTCAACGTCATTGTAGCCTTCTTTAAGTGGCTTGATAAGGAGATGAGTAATCGAAGCAAGGAAGTTATTTTGTGAGTGATGAATAACAAGCGTCATGTAGAAGTCCATGTTTAAGAATTACAAGGTCGCTTTCGAGAAGTTGAGGCTCCTAATGATAAATTACTTAGAATAATTGATATTTATGAAGAAGAAGTCAAAATTTGTATGGAATTTATGGACCTTTTTTTGCTAGTGGCACTTGAGAAATGTATGTTGAAATTTCTGTAGCAGTTTGTATTTTAGATACTTCTTATGAAATCATTTAGTTTGCATTTTGAGAAGTGTGATTACTTTTGCTATCAAAAATTGATATATAAATCATATAAGAAACAATAATTGCAATGGAAGGTTTGATGGATAAGAAATTCTATATTGATGGATATTCTGTAGCAGGCTTATAGATGGCTTCTAATGAATATTAATGGATATATCAATCTTTGATTGATGGATATTCGTTTTTGTTTTGAGATTTCTTTTAGCATTTCTATGATTGATGGATATATCAACCCTTTTGATTCTTGATTTTCCTTAGTATGTAATATCTTTTATCAAATCAGTATGTATTATCTTGTGCCTAGTTGACTATGATTGAATGGAACATCAGTCATAAGTATATATCATAGTATGGCCCTGCAGTTATATTTGTTTCCTGAAAGAATCATGTATGTTCTTCGGCTATTTTGTTTCACGCATGATATGTTGACAAGCCTTTGAAATGCTTCTCCATGGCATGTATGAAACTCTTGGCCATGATTTGTCTTTTAAAATTTGTGTGAAATTTTATATTTAACTACTTTACAATACTACAAACATTAGAAGCTTCATAAGATTTTCTCCTTACCTTTCATAAACTTAGCAAACTAGGAGAAGGAACCCCAAAGGTTTCTCATTAAGCATTAGACTTTGATCTCCGTCCAATCTCCCAAATCCCATATCAGGAGACTCACATCTTGCTCCTTGTCATTGGAGAGAGGTGCAAGTTGTATTTTTGCAAGAGTCTATTTTCTTGTGTAGACTTTGTAAGAAGCCTTCCATGGATGGTCAGCTAAATCAGATGACTCACGTCTTCCTCCTTGTCCTCAGAGCATGTGCAAAAAGGCTCAATGTGGCCAACAATCCATGTGCTTCTACAGATTTTTTTAAGATGCTTGCCATGCATAACCAACCACATAGACACCTGATTTTTAGAGGCTTGTCCAATCCACTACTTTGTTGTTTCTTCTATCATGGTAATCACAACCTTGTTCTTGGCTTTGCTTCTCCATGGAAGCAATGCTCAACTAAACTTTACTTGGTTGCAATGAAACTTAACCATATACTAATACTCTATGCCTTACATATTTGTTCCTGCTTTATCAAGTATTTTTCTTTTGCTGAGGATATAACTGAGATAGAATTATTGAGTTTAAGACATGTTTTGAGATAAATAATAACTGCATTCCACAAAGAGTTCAAGACATGTTTTTGCTAAGGATTAGTTCCACAAAACCATCTACATTAAACAGTACAAGAAACCTAAAGATGATTGGCACTGCCAATAACTGTAACAGTACAACAAAAGCATCTACTTTAACAGTACAATAAAGAACCAACCAGAGTAGCAATACTTTTTATCACCCAAACCGCATCCTCCTCCTTCACCTCAGCAACTTGCAAAACAACTAATATTTATCTCATTATGTAACATCAGGGTCTGATTATCCATTTTTATAGTAAACCATGTATTATTTGTAATATTGTGTTTAATGGTTTATTAATGGATAATCTGTTGTTTCTTGGCTGTGTGTGGTTGTGGTTGGCTTTCTGTGCATCTGCCTGTGTTTTGGGACCTTTGGGGAGT
>JAMKQA010047121.1:0-16941 GCA_024699735.1 Posidonia australis | reverse complement strand
ATTAGCATGATTAGAGCATGATCCCAGTTGGCAAACATTCATCAAACCTTTAGCAAGCATTTGGACTAGAAAGACCGAGTTTCTCGGGCGTACGAGGGTGCCTAACACCTTCCTCGTGCGTAATAGGAATCCTTACCCATCCTCTGGTTAGCAGACATCCGGCCTTCCCATTTGCATCCCATGCATTCATCCTTTTGTGGTTTTCCTCGTCTTTCCCTTAAAAGACTAGGTGGCGACTCCATTTTTCTTTTTTTCTTTTATCCTTGCGCCTTCGCCATCCATTGGCATGGTTGTGATCTCCTCCTCTCCACACCCCTCCCTCCGGGTCGGGCGGTCGGTCACGGACACGCGGTCACACTCATCTTCCTGATTCATGTCCGAGAGGACGAAATTCGAAGACCTTTCCTTGTCTCCTTGATTCACGTCCAAAAGGGTAGAATTTAAAGATGCTTTCCTTGTCTCCCTAATTCACGTTCAAGAGGACGGAATTCAAAGACAATGTTCCTTTTCTCCCTTATTCACGTCCAAGAGGACGGAATTCAAAGACGCCTTCCTTGTCTCCCTGATTTATGTCCGTGAGGATGGAATTCAAAGACGCTTTCCCCATCTCCCTGATTTACATCCGAGAGGACGGAATTCAAAGATACTTTCCTCGTCTCCCTGATTCACGTTCGAGAGGACGGAATTCAAAGATGCTTTCATCGTCTCCTTGATTCACATTCGAGAAGACGAAATTCATTGATGCTTTCCTTGTCTCCCTGATTCACGTCCGAGAGAACGAGATTCAAAGACGCTTTCCTTGTCTCCCTGATTCACGTCCGAGAGGATGGAATTCAAAGATGCTTTCCTCGTCTCCCTGATTCACGTCCAAGAGGATGGAGTTCAAAGATGCTTTTCTCGTCTCCCTAATTCACGTCCGAGAGGACAGAATTCAATAACACTTTCCTTGTCTCCTTGATTCACGTTCAAGAAGACGGAATTCAAAGATGCTTTCTTCGTCTCCCTGATTAACGTCCGAGAGGACGGAATTCGAAGACGCTTTCCTTGTCTCCCTGAGTAGCGTCTGAGAGGATGGAATTCAAAGACGCTTTCCTTGTCTCCCTGATTGACGTCTGAGAGGACAGAATTCAAAGACGCTTTCCTTGACTCCCTGATTCACGTCTGAGAGGACAAAATTTAAAGATGCTTTCCTCATCTTCCTGATTCACGTCCGAGAGGACGGAATTCAAAGGCACTTTTCTCGTCTCCTTGATTCATGTCCGAAAGGATGGAATTTAAAGACGCTTTCCTTGTCTCGCTGATTCACGTTTAAGAGGATGGAATTCAAAGACATTGTTCCTTATCTTCCTTATTCATGTCCAAGATGAAGGAATTCAAAGACGCTTTCCTTGTCTCCCTAATTCATGTCTGAGAGAATGGAATTCAAAAATGCTTTCCTCGTCTCCCTGATTCACGTCCAAGAGGACGGAATTCAAAGATTCTTTCTTCGTCTCCCTGATTCACGTCCAAGAGGACGAAATTCAAAGACGTTTCCTCGTCTCCCTATTTCACGTATGTGAGGACAGAATTCAAAGATGCTTTCCTTATCTCCCTGATTCACGTCTAAGAGGATGGAATTCAATGACACTATTCCTTGTTCATTGATTCACGTCCAAGATGATGGAATTCAAAGACACTTTCCTTGTCTCCCTGAATCACGTCCAAGTGGACAGAATTCAAAGACACTTTCCTCGTCTCCCTGATTCACGTCTGAGAGGATGGAATTCAAAGACGTTTTTCTTGTCTCCCTGATTCACGTCTAAGGACAGAACTCAAAGATGCTTTCATTGTCTCCCTGATTTATGTCCGAGAGGACGGAATTCAAAGACGTTGTTCCTTGTCTCCCTGATTCGCATCCAAGAGGATGGAATTCAAAGATGCATTTCCTTGACTTCGTCCCACAATGGATGAAGTCCTTTCCCTCCAGGTTCTCATTTCGGAAGAAGTAGAACCTAGAGGCAAATCCTTCGGGCTGATATCTCGAACTATCTAGTTGGCATCCTTCGGTCGGTGAGTCTAAAACTTACCATTTTTCAGTCAGTGAGTTCAAAACTTACCATCCTTCAGTTGGTGAGTCCGAAACTTACCATTCTTTCAGTCGGTGAGTTTGAAACTTGCCATTCGTTTGGTCGATGAGTCCAAAACTTACCATTCTTTCGGTTGGTAAGTCTAAAACTTGCCATATCCTTCGATTGGTAGGTTTGAAACTTACCATGCCCTTTTCGATTTCTACTCAGAGAGTTTGGAACCGATGGTGCCCTCCTTTGGTCTTGCTCCAAATGGGTTAGACCTATCCTTTTTGGGCTGGTACCCCAAGCTACCCGAATGACATCCATCAAATGTCTGTATTTTTGTTTGATAGGCCTAGTGTCCTATCATGCCCCCTTGATTTTGATGACATGCTAACCACTCGCTCTCCCATGGATATGAGCGGGGTGTCTTATCAACCCTGAGTATCGGTCTAGATTACCCTCGACCTTGCTTAGGGAGGGGCATCTATAGACACCTTGGATTTTATAGGAAGATACGAACGGATCTAGTGGAGAGAAGGTGTTATCTTGGAATTGCCTTAATAGCACTCATGTCAGCCATTGGCTTTTGGTTATCCCTCGGTAAGTGGTCAATGGGTTCAAAGGCTACATGATTGACCTCTATTGGGTCAAACGGAACTTCCAACCGGTTATACTTGGCATGGATTTTAGGTGTATATAGCTGGCGGAAGTAAGTGACGGATTTAATTGGTAAAATGCCCTATTTCAGTGCTGAAGGGCAAAAGAGTCTTTGTTGCTGCTTGATTTCTTGTTTTTCTACTAATGATGGCCAGGATTGAGCCTGGCCTCGTTCCTTTCACCTCTAGGGACCATTGTGCCCTTAATCCAGTAGTGAATTCACCATCTCAGACCCTTGGAGGTCATCAACACCGTCCGCCAGAGACCGTTAAGTATCCACGGCCTCAATTCACCTCCGGTGCCTATTTAAACCCCCATGGCTCCACTCTAGAGGGAGAAATCACCATCACTGCAACCAGCTCCCAAGCATTCCAGCTCCAGACCACCCTTGGTGATCCATTTCCAGCGTTGCTGTCTCCGACAGCGAGCTCAGCCACTGTCGACATCACTCGAGTTTTAAGAATTCAGCTTTCCTCCGCTTTTACTTTAGCTTCATGGACCTCGTCGTCTTTTGCCGTGGCCATCGGCGTGTTCTCCGTCGAGGAAGACAAAGGTTAGATTCCTATGAGCTGTTTTCCCCGTTGGATGTGTGAATGAGCTTCCTACACATCCCTTTTGCTTCTCCGATCGAGCACCTAACCATCCAATCCTGTTCCACAAAGGATTCAATCAAAGCTTAGCAACTAGATTGATGACGGATCATGTGGTTCCCGACGGTGGTGGAAACTGGCGATCAGTTCAGGCGAGAGGAGTTGGTGATTACAGGCGGTGGTTCCAACTAACAAAAACAATTGGCGAAAATCGTAGACGTGGGCCTCGGAGATCCAAGCGGTTATAACTGATTCTTTGCTTCTTGATTTGACTAATCTTTGATTTCTTGGATTTCTTCGAGATTCCTTAGAAATCCCCACTCAGCTTGGGGCATATAATCTTTTGCCATGATTTGCCAAAAAAGCTCTTTCTTTGTAATTTTATCATTTCTCTCATATTTTCTGATTTTCATGATTTTATGACTTGATTTGGATTTTCATCGTCCGAGGGCATACATTAATGGGCTTGAAAACACCGACATGGACCCAGTTGAGGATTATTTTTCTCTTATTTTATTTTCTCGGATTTTTTTAATTTCTGCTATTTTACGTGACCCTTTTCAAACATTTTTTGATTTTTACATGATTTTCCTCATCGCCTAAAGACGTACAATAAAGTGGCATTTTCAATGCCTACATTGTCCCTCAAATTATTTTCCTTATCACTTCTCTTTTGTTCATTGTTTCTTGGAAATTTTTCGTGTTTTCGCATTCATCATAGGCATGTGCATTAGAAGTAGACAATTATACACACACTAGATCATGAACAAGCGGTTAACCTTGAAAGACCGATTTCTTCGGGCGCATGGGGGTACCTAACACCTTCCCTATGCATAACAAGAATCCTTACCCTTTATTTGGCCTGTAGTGATTTGCACACTACATACATTAGGCACGAAGCACACATGTGTCTTTGCATTGATTTCTTTGGGTTTTTCTTTATGTTTGGTTTTCCTCGTCTTTCCATTAAAAGACTAGGTGGCGACTCTTTTTCCTTATCTTTCTTTAGTGTTTCTGAGTCGAGTCTCCATCCTCGGATTCACCATCTTCGTCATGATCATATCGGGATTCTTCGTGTGTTTCCACGCTCCAAGGAGTCGTACAGGGTTCCCACTGGCACAATTACAGCATCTCTAATCAAAGCTAGCACCCTAGTCGAGAGCTCATTGCATAACAGAAGTTTTCTTGCTTTAGCGGTATTTGCCAAGCAAACAATGGCTTCGAATCACAATGGCGGTACTAATAGCGGTAATAGTGCCAACAATGGATCTAACGCCAGCTATACATAGAGGAAGGACGCTGCCAAGAATGCTATAGCATATGTAGGAGCTCCTGTTATGCCAGTCAATGTGGTGAGCTCGCCATCTCCAAATTAGGTGGTTTATACTCCTGCACCTAGGACACCTCGCATTACACAAATCACTACCACTGCCAAGCCAGTATACCAACCCACACCGACAAGGCAAGGGTGTAACCAAGGATAGAGGCGGCCTCGATGGCCTGAAAGAGATTACACTCCTCTAGTTGGGCCACTAAGTGCCGTGTTCCCCAAGGTTGTGTCACTCAAAAAGCTTCCAGAAGTTCGCCCGCCTCCAAACCTACTTCCGTGGTGTTATAAAGCGGACTTATTTTGTAGTTTCCATAGAGTCGTGGGACACTCTACGGATAATTGCTTCACACTCCAGAGTGCCATACAGGACTTGATCAACTAGAAGGTCATCATCATTAACACATAGGCGGTAATGTTTTTGCCAACTGCATCAGCACCACATTCTTTAGTATCTGCACATACCAACATAGTGAACTGGCCCCTACCTAAGCATGTGGGAACAGCTGCAACCTCAAGAATTCATTTTGTTTCTTCTATTGAGTTTACACCCCTTTTGTTTAATCCTTCTCTGCTTATTCATGATGCCTCAACTCCTTTTCTACATCAGCTTTACCAGTCCTTTGTTGAAACCTCTAGCACTGCAATCAATATGATCCAGTTAACTGCCAAGCCGGAGCGCGTAGCCATTAAACCCACCATGCAATCCACCTCACCATCTATTTGCTTGTTAACCAGACCAAAGCTAGAGTTAACACAAAGAACGTCTACACCTGCTTCACCAAACACAACAGCCCTGGCCCTAGTGGAATTGGAGGCTCGTGCTCCTATGGTTGTCAATCTGACATAGGATACCTATCATATACCCTACAGTTATGCCATAGAAATGTGTGCTAAGGTGACACGATCAGGATGGGTCTACAAGGCCCCAATTCCAACTAATAAGTCCAACCAACCAATAGCCTTGTCATCCCAACCAAAGAACCAATCTTCCACCCAGTTCCAGAAGAAACACCTCCAAGAGTCAATCCTACCACTAGCTAGAAGGACCAACTTATAGCTGACATTACGGCCTAGCTAAAAAAGGTCAAAGCAGATATTTCTATTTGGGACCTAATTCACACGCCAGTTGAACATAGGGAGGCCTTTCTTTGAGTTTTTCAAGCCACTCATGTTTCCTCAACAATACAACCATTCGCCCTAGAGAACATGGTGGGAATGGTAGCTGCGCCACAGGTGATCTCATTCTCTAGCTCAGAGTTACCCCTAGCAGGGACCAATCACAACTAACCCTGTTTATCACGGTGCAGTACCAAAACTTCCACATTCTTCTTACATTAGTGGATAATGGTGCAGGCCTTAAAGTTTGTCCCTTGAGAATTGCAAGCCAAATCGGATTCAAATCCGAGGACATTACTCCTGCTGTAAAAGGAATGACGACATTTGACAACACATACCATGATGCTTAGGAATTTTGGTTATTCCTCTAAATGTTGGTCCTACCCATTTTGAGGTAAAGTTCTATGTTGTTGACCTCGAACTGTCTTTCAATCTCCTACTTGGGCGCTCTTGGCTCCACAAGCATCAAGTTATCCCCTCGACTCTTCACTGAATGATTAAATTCCTTTGGGACAGCGACATTGTTGTTGTATTGGCAGATATTTTTGAAAAAGAGAAAGTCAAGGTGGTTTCTTCTTTGTCCCCTCAAACAATCCAATTTGACCCCAAGCCTTCTGATGTGCTTTATCGAGTTGACCGTTTTTAACCCATTAAATTCATTCCAATTCTTGAGCATGCCAGCCATTTGGCTGCTTTCGACAATCCTTTTACAATGGTCGAAAATCTTTGCTAGAGATAGGTGTACAAAAAAGTAACACCTCTCGGATGAAATGGCCTGGGGATCATTGAACCAATTGCAACAGAAAAAAGATGGGAATTTGAAGGATTGGGATACGAATAGAAGCCACAAGATGGATTCTTGAGGAATCGTACGTCTTAGAAACTCTTTATTCCATGATATTTATCTAACTTTGTTAGTGCAGGTTTTCTAGATCCCAATCATAGTCCTGTAGTTGCAGAGTCCGTACAGAGTGGATTAACCAGTGGACCGTAGTGGGTCTATATTAAGGACTACTATTCAGAGGAGGAGGTTGCAAACCATAAACCATAAACCCTAAACCCTAAACACTAAACCCTAAACCCTAAACCTGGTTTAGGGTTTACGGTCCACTGGTTTCTTCTTTGTCCCCTCAAACTATCCAATTTGACCCCAAGCCTTCTGATGTGCTTTATCGAGTTGACTGTTTTGAACCCGTTAAATTCATTCCAATTCTTGAGCATGCCAGCCATTTGGCTGCTTTCGGCAATCCTTTTACAATGGTCGAAAATCTTTGCTAGAGATAGGTGTACAAAAAAGTAACACCTCTCGGATGAAATGGCCAAGGGATCATCAAACCAATTGCAACAGAAAAAAGATGGGAATTTGAAGGATTGGGATATGAATAGAAGCCACAAGATGGATTCTTGAGGAATCGTACGTCTCAGAAACTCTTTATTCAATGAAATTTATCTAACTTTGTTAGTGCAGGTTTTCTAGATCCCAATCATAGTCTTGTAGTTGCAGAGTCCGTACAGAGTGGATTAACCAGTGGACCGTAGTGGGTTTATATTAAGGACTACTATTCAGAGGAGGAGGTTGCAAATGACAAGGCAAGTCAAACACCATCCATTCCACCAAGGACAGCTAGGCTTGCGTTGCTGCCTCTAAAATTGGTTATAGGTCCTCCCATAGATCCTGTTATGGTTACAGTTTTAGCAAGAGTAGTTTCAATAGCAGTTTCGCTAGCATTTCAATCAATTTTGACAAAATCACAGCTAGATCAGCTAGAATCACCGCCAAGGTATGAGAAACTACTAGTGCCTATTACGTGGATTTTGCTTCCGATGAAGAAGAGGGAGATGCTATAGTGGCACAAGTTGACAGCATGCTCAGTGATTTGGAAGTTCTATTCTAAGAGCAGTTGGCAACACTAGCAGAAGATACAGAAAGTGAACTCAGGCGTAGAAAGGGAAAAGTTGTGGTTATAGAGATCAACACAGAGCAGTTAGTGTCACAAGGCCAGTTCACCATCATGGTCCTAGAAGAAGTCAAATCAATGAATGCTAGACTAGAGGAGTTTGTCTCCTGTCAGTCGGGAGGTAGGTCTAGTTGGTACTAACAGTTTCAGCCTCACTTGAGCAGTGGGGTCCAAAAAAAAATCTTGAGTTAGGCTCAAGAAAGAATGTAGGCAACAGCACTCGTATCAATCATTCATAGGATAGCCACCCACCTGTCACACACATTGTACGAACCACTAAAGAAAACCAGAAAAATGAAAATACTCATCTGTACAATAAGGCTGTAGAAGAAGTGGAACAGCCATGTACATCTGCAAGTCCAAGTGTGTTGGAACTAGAGGTTGTCAGAGGCACTCATAGAAAGATTAGAGTGGCAGTGACTATTCTGAAGCATCATCAATGGCAAAGTTCCGAGCAAATATGCTCTTTTGAAGACACTAACCCATCTTTTCAGCAAGAATTCCTTTCAGAACTCATCACATATGAAGAAGTGGATGATGCAGAAACAGACGAAGACAATCATGTCGCATCAGATTTTCAACCTTATGATGATGATCCAAAGCACCCAAACTTGCATGTAAAAGAGAAAACCGAGCTTGTAAACTTTGGCACTATGGAAAATGTCAAAGTGTGAATTAGTGTCAGGCTCCTAGTACAGGCCCAAGCAAAATTCGTTGAGCTTCTCTGAGAATATGCAGATGTTTTTGCTTGGAGCTATGATGACATGGTCGGGTTAGATGTTGAGGTAGTGGTGCACACATTGCCGCTTAAGCCTAACATTAGGCTGGTCAAACAGAAGTTGTGTAGATGGCGGCCACAATGGTTGTTGAACCTCAAAGATGAAATAATGAAGCAGCACAAGGTCAACTTCCTGAAGGTCGTCCTTATCTTGGAATGGTTGGCTAATGTGGTACTAGTGCCAAAGAAGGATGGTTGGGTTCGAATGTGTATTGACTAGAGGGACCTAAACAAGGCAAGCCAATCAAATCAGAATGTGCTTGTGGACAATATTGCAGGACATAAAATGTTGTCATTCATGGATGGATTCTCAAGTTACAATCAAATCAGAATGATAGAAGAGGATATGGAGAAGACATCCTTCATTACCCCGTGGGGAGTATTTTGTTACAAGGTTATGCCATTCGGGCTGAAGAACATCAGGCCCACATATTAGAGGGCGATGACAGCATTGTTCCATGACCTCATGCACCAAGATATTGAGGTCTATGTGGATGACATGATAGCTAAGTCAAAAGAGCCTGAAGAGCACATTGCTTGCTTAAAAAAGTTGTTCAACCGCCTACGAAAATACAAGCTCTAGCTTGACACTAATAAATGTGTATTTAAGGTGTCATCAGGCAAGCTTCTAGGATACATCATCAGCCGAAGGGGAATTGAGTGGATCCTAACAAAGCTAAGGCTATCATCGAGATGCCTCCCCTTACAACAAAAAAGGAGGTCTGAGGGTTGTTAGGGCGGTTGTAGTGTATTAGCCACTTTATTGCTCAACTTACACCAATCTATGAGCCAATTTTCTAACTCTTGAGGAAGAATGCACAGATCCATTGGAGTGATGAATGCTAAGAGGCTTTCGATAAAATTAAGCAACTCTTGGTGAAGCCACCAGTCTTAGTACCCCCGACACCTAGACATCCTCTGTTGCTTTACTTGTTAATAACATAGCACTCAATGGATGCAGTCTTGGGTCAACATGATGAGACAACTGTAAAGGGAGGGCCATTTATTACTTGAGCATGAAATTTAACGATTGAGAAGATAAGTACACCGTAATCGAGAAAGTCTGCTTATCCCTTGTCTAGGCCACACAATGCTTGAGACATTTTATGATGGCATATCCTATTCTACGGTTGTGTCGACATGATCCCATGAAATACTTGTTCCAAAAGCCAACACTGGTGGGCAAATGTGTCAAGTGGTAGGTACTCTTATCACAGTTTGATATCACTTTTGTCACTCAGAAATCTATGAAAGGACAGGTTGTCGCAGATCACCTAGAAGATTTACCTTTACCAAGTATTAGCCTCTACAGACTTAGTTCCCCGATGAGGATATATTGATTGCCATGGAAGAGGATGAGCTAGAAGAACCCCGTCACAAGGAGCGATGGCATCTTTACTTTAATGGCGCAGTTAAAAAGCGAGGCATGGACATCGGTGTGGTACTGGAAACTCCACAAGTCCAGATGATCCCTGTGAATATGCCGGTGGAACCCTTGCACGACTCTCCTACTACTCAGTGTGCAGAAACACAGAAGGAGATCCGATACGGTCACGGCGAAGATGGTGAATTTGGAGGAGGAGAAGACCCGGAAACACCAAGGGAAGACAAAAAGGATAAGGAAAGGAGTCGCCACCTAGTCTTTTAATGGAAAGACGAGGAAAACCAAAAACACCAGAAAAACTGGGAGGCAAACAAGATGCAGAATGTATGTGCGTGCTCTGTGCCTAATGGACAATGCACAAATGAATGCGGGCCAGTGAAAGGGTAACGATTCTGGATACGCATGAGGAAGGGGTTAGGCACCCTCATGCGCCTGAGAAAACTCAGTCTTTCTAGGTTTTCCTACTGTCAATGGTCTGCTAAATGTATGCTTGCTTATTCTATATGCTTATGTATGAAAGTGACTGAAAACATGCCAAAAAGAAAAGGAATCAAGGGAAAAAGTTAATCCAAGGGTCAAATGTAGGCATTAAGAATGCCGCTTTACTGTAAGCCCTTAGGCGATGAGGAAAATCATGAAAATCGAGAAATTCTCAGAAAGCGTCTGGCAAAACAGCGGAAATTGGGATAAATCCGAGAAAATCAAAAAGGGGAAAATAATCCTCATTTCGGGACAATGTCGGCTTTTGTGAAGCCTTTTACTGTATGCCCTCGGGTGATGGAAAAGCAAAACAAGTGAAAACCACAGAAAATCGAGGAAAATCTGGAAAACAGGGAGAAAACCAAGCCAGAATCAAGTTGGGAAAGCGTGCGCAAAACCGAGAAGGAATGACAAGAAAATCCGTGCAAAAAGATGTGAAAAGTCATGCAAAATGCAAGTGTGAATGCAAATATGAGAAATCCAGGAGGTTTTGTGCAAAAAACCCAAATTCCGAGGAAAATTGAAGTTTAGAAGCCCAAATCATCAAAAATACATAGGAAAACACATTCTGTGCAAGTATGAAGAATTCTGGGGTCAAATGTGCATCCTTAGTCAAAATGAAGTTTTAGGGGTCAAAATGTAATTTTACCACCTAATCATACGTTTAAATCAATTTTGCATAAAATCAGGGTAAAAATGGAAGAAAAATGATTAAGAAATGATCCAGGAAGTTTCAGGGGCAAAATAGTCATTTTACCCCTAAAAACCGGCAATCAGAGTAAAATCAATGAAGTACAGGGGCTAAACCGCAAATTGCCCAACAGAAAAAAGCATCCAGAAGAATCACTAAAGACAGAGGGTTAGAGTGCAATTAACCTTGAGAAAACATGCTTTAGAGAATTTTAAAACAAATTCAGGGGTTTAAATGCAAATAAACTAAAGAAATGAACATTCTGGAAAGTTTTTGCAAAGTCTAGGGGTTTAAATGCAAATTAACCAGCAAAAACATGCATTCTAGAACATTTTAAAGAATACAAGGGCTTCTATGCAATTTCCACAGCAAAAATGAACTTCCAGAAAGAATTTGAGAAAGCTTAGGGGCCTCTATGCAATTTGTCTAAAGCAAAAAGCATTTTAAAAGAACTGGAGGGCTTTTATTAAAGTTTTAAACTCAGAAAACATTATTTTAAATGTTCAGGGTAAAACATGCAATATTTTCAGTTAAAACTTTATTCGAAAGATTTAAGAAAAATGACTGAAGGACCTAATTGTAATAAAAGGACCTGAAAGTAAGGTCAAAATGACCTAAATGTAAGAAGAAAATAAACTTTTGGATTTTATTTAAAAAGAGTCTTTAAAGTTTTTTATTTAATAAAAGAAAAAACGATGGTGCCAGCGACGGAGCCCCGTCGTTGACGGCCGTCAGAAGAGGTGATGCGAGATCCGACGGTGAGAATGGCCTCCCCACCCCCTCCGCCGTTGAGGTGCTCCGGCAACAGCGTCGGGGAAGAAGGAGGGTTGTTGGGGCTGCGGCGCAGCGATCTGGTAGTCGTGGGGGCATCGTGGAGCGTCATGGAACTTCCACGCTTCTCTTGGAGCAGAATGAGGGAGGATGGAGCGGAGGTGTGCTCCGACAACCGTCGACGCTTTCCTCTCCAGCGAGCTACGTCGTTGCGACGACCAAGGGCTCGTGGCGTGGATCTGAATGCTACAGAGTGCTGGGGCATGTCGTGGGGTGTTTCTGGAGGCTCGGAGATGTGGGAGGTGTGGCGTCTTCTCTAGGTTTGATCGTCTTCTCCGGCGACGAAGGGAATGGCATATTCTCCAGCAATCTCGTACAGGGCTGTCGGGAGCAGTGGAGCGGCGATCCAAGGAGCGGAGAAGCTCGAGGATGACCAGAGGAGGAGGAGAGAGGGCTCGGGGGTCTAGGAGACTCTCTGGATTGCGCCCTCCTCTGTCGCCGGAGAGCGACGACGGTCGGGCATGGCAAAGCTCTGCTGCCCAAGGGATCACTCTGGATCCGTTGGAAACGCCCCAGGAAGAGAAGGAGACCTAGAGGACTAAGAATTTAAAAGCTAGGAGGGATCAATGGGTGTACCTGGCTGGAGAAGCCTCGCCAGAGCTCTGGAAGCGACTGTCGCTCCTCTCTGCGATGGCTTTGGCACTCTGCTCCTCTCTCCCATGCTCTCATCTTTCTCTCGTGCGGTCCCGTGTGCAATTCACTGCCTCTACCTCCCCTTATAGGTGAGCAAAAATCCGACGACCCATCGTAACAGAATGCTCATCTAACAAACCACCGACCCGCTAACTAAACCACTAACTGATCAGACACACCTTCCAACAGACTAACAGAATCCTAACTACTGTCCCCCAGTTGCCCCCTTGGTCGCTGACAGGATAAACGGCGATCCAGGCCTCCGGTGGCCCATCCAGTGGCTGGCTAATTTGTGACCTGTGGGATCAGTGGGTTGAAGGAGATCTACTGGTTGAAACAGGCTCGTGGGACTCTGGTGAAGTCAAGGAAGAAGACTGAGCTTGAAAGGTGAATTGAGAGGAGAAAGATTAGTTTAGTAAGGAGAAGAAGATGGAATGCTTTGGTAAGTAGACATTTGGTAAATGAAGATGGGGGGAAAAGAATGAAATAGGAGAAATAAGTTTGATTTTGGTGAAAAAATCAAATAGGAGAATATGGGGTGTTGGGTTGAAAAGGAAGAAGAAATAAGTGGGTTGAGCTATTGTGGGCCTTCATGGGCTCAATTGGGCTTAATGGGCCTATGTAGGCCTTGTGGGCCCCTATGGGCCCAAATGGGCTAAATGGGCCTTTAATGAATTGAATGGCACCAAGAAAGGCTAAATGGGCCTAAACAAGTCCTGTTGGCCCAAGTAAGCTCAATTAGGGTTTAATGGGCCTATGTGGGCCTTCATGGGCTCAAGTGGGCTTCCATGAAGTAAATGGGCCTAATGAGCGTTAGAGCTTAGCCACCACATCTCCATCCTGCAAAATCAGAAAATTGGGGTGTCTACTGATGCCCCTCCCTGAGCGAGGTTGGAGGACGAGTAGAACAGAGACTGATGCTCAAAGTTGACAAAGACACCCAACATGAAACCACATACAAGAATTAACCACCGTCAATTAGCCACTAGCCAGAGAACATACCAGAGGTCCGCATCAGAGGTCCCACCGCCACAGTCGAGGCCAAACACAAAAGACTAAGAATTGACAAGCTGACGACCAATCAGCTCCTAAGAGACATGACTGGTTATCGCACCTGTCGAGAAAAGCACCAGGAAGTGACTGGTCACGGAAGTCATCCAGGTAGTTCGGGCTACCAGCCCATAAGAAAGTAAACAAAAAACCAAATGTGAAATGAAGGATACCAGGATTCATCCTAATAGAACAAATTGTGGACAGGAAAATTCAAAAGTAAAAGGACACCAGGATTTGTTCCATTGGAATGAACCGTGGATAGGAAAATTTCAAATGTCAAAAGAACACTAGGATTCATTCCATCGAAAACCATGGATAGGAAAATTCAAATGCAAAAGAACACTAGGATTTGTTCCACTGGAACCAACCATGGATGGGAAAACCACACTGGGATTCGTTCCATCGGAACGAATCGTGGATAGGAAAGGTCGAAAGTAAAAGGACTCTAGGATTCGTTCCATTGGAACGAACCGTGGACGGGAAAATCTCAAATGTAAAAGAACACCAATATCTGTCCCATTGGAACGAACCATAGATGGGAAAATCTCAAATGTAAATGAACACCAGGATCCGTCCCATTGGAATGAACCATGGATAGGAAAATCTCAAATGTAAAAGAACACCAGGATCCGTCCTATTGGAACGAACCGTGGATAGGAAAATCTCAAATGCAAAAGAACACCAGGATTCGTTCCATTGGAACGAACCGTGGATAGGAAAATTCAAATGTAAAGGAACACCAAGATCCGTACTATTGGAACGAACCATGGATAAGAAAATCTTAAATGTAAAAGGAACACCAAGATCCGTCCCATTGGAACAAATCGTGGACAGGAAAATCAAACCAATGTAAAAGAACACCAGGATACGTTCCATCGCAACGAACCGTGGATGGGAAAACCACACCAGGATTCGTTCCATCGGAATGAACCGTGAATAGGAAAGTTCGAAAGTAAAAGGACACCAAGATTCGTTCCATTGGAACGAACCGTGGATGGGAAAATCTCAAATATAAAAGAACACAAGGCCCCGTCCCATTGGAACGAACCGTGGATGGCAAAATCTCAAATGTAAATGAACACCAGGATCCGTCCCATTGGAATGAACCATGGATAGGAAAATCTCAAATGTAAAAGAACACCAGGATCTGTCCCATTGGAACGAACCGTGGATAGGAAAATCTCAAATACAAAAGAACACTAGGATTCGTTCCATTGGAATGAACCATAGATAGGAAAATTCAATTGTAAAGGAACACCAGGATTCGTACCATTGGAACGAATCGTGGATAGGAAAATCTTAAATGTAAAAGGAACACCAGGATCCGTCCCATTGGAGCGAACCGTGGGCAGGAAAATCAAACCAATGTAAAAGAACACCAGGATTCGTTCCAACGGAACGAACTGTGGATGGGAAAACCACACCAGGATTCGTTCCATCGGAACGAACCATGGATAGGAAAGTCACACCAGGATTCATTCCACTGGAATGAACCGTGGATGGGAAAGTTTGAAAGTAAAAGGACACCAAGATTTGTTCCATTGGAACGAACCGTGGATGAGAAAATGTAACGCCCCGATTCCAGACACGCTACCAAATCACAGTATCCCAAGCATAATTACACTAATTAAAGAAACAAATATAACTGTAACTAAGGCTCATCTTCAGGATCACAATGCGCGGCTAGAAGCTCCAACTCCTGCACCGGAACTCAGCTGCACGCGGTCTGCACTTGAAAACCAAATAGCACGCGTGAGTGACACCTAAGTCACCCAGTATGCGCCCCAAAATATACAAACCACAAAAACTCGGCAAAACCATAAATCTCACTTTTTCAAAACTTGGTTTTCTCTTTTTGAAAATCATCCTTCCTTTACATTTCTTTCAAAAACCTTTTGGAATTCATTTCTCCAAAACATTCCCCATTTTAATATTTGGGATTTCTTCCCAAAACACACTTTTCAAATTCACATTTCTTTTTCCACGATTTCTCATGCATTATCTTGATTTCATGCAATTAACCTACTATTAACAAAACGCTAAACGGAAGGAGGGGAACGGATCACGTACCTGACTCAGGCCTCTGGCGACCCTTACCACACTCTGGCAAGTCTCGACAGACTCCGGTGAACCTCATCTGCTAGTGGAACACCACGAGTAGCTCGCACCACCTCCTCCCAGCTCGCGCGCCTCTACTCCCTTTCTTCTCTTCCTTTCCTTTCTCGCTGCACTCTCCCTCTGCCCACTCCTGCCTCCCTCTCTTATTTCCGCCACCGCTCGCTTAGCACCGGTCACCCATCTTATCGGATGAGATGGGGAGGCACGGGCCTCCGTCGCTGGTGGCACGGGTGGAAGAAGAGAAAGAAGAAAACGAAGAATGGGTGGAAGGGCGCTCGTGAGAGAAAAAGAAGGAGAAAAAGGAAGAAAAAAGAAGAAGAAAGAACATCACGCAAAACGAGGCAACTGTGCATCCTCAAATCGGACTCCACATTGGTCCCAAATCACAAACAGGTGCACAGAAAACCAACCACAACCTCACACAACCAAGAAACAACAGATTATCCATTAATAAACCATTATATAATATTGCAAATAATTACATGGTTTATAATCAAAATGGATAATCAGGCCCAAATGTCACATCCTACCCCTCTTAAAAGAATTTCGTCCTCGAAATTCAGCTCTAGCAAAACAAGTAGGGGTAGTGTCTCCGGATGTCCACCTCGCGCTCCCAGGTAGCCTCCTCTGTACCATGGTGTTGCCACTGAACTAACACCAATGGAATCACTCTATTCCTGAGGACTTGCTCTTTCCTGTCCAGTATCTGAACTACATCATTAACCATACTCAAGTCCTCCCGCAGCTCCTCTGGCTGCACCGATATCACCTGTGACGCATTGGCCAAACACTTCCTCAACATCGACACATGAAGGTATTGTGTACACCAGCCAACTCTGGAGGCAGATCTAGTCTGTAAGCCACCTCACCAACCCTCTTGGTAATCTGATACAGTCTGATATATCTAGGGCTCAACTTGCCTCTCCTACCGATCCCCATTACCCCCTTGGTTGGTGACACCTTCAGGAAAACGAAGTCTCCTACCTCGAATTCTAGAGGTCTCCGCCTCCTATCAGCATAGCTCTTCTGCCGACTCTGGGCAGACAACAACCTCTTCCTGATCAGATCCACCTTGCCCTCGTAGTATTGTACGATCTCAGGCCCAACTAACTGTCTCTCACCCACCTCACTCCAGCAAGTGGGTGTCCTGCAGGGTCTACCATACAAAGCCTCATATGGTGCCATACTAATACTGGCGTGGTAACTGTTATTATATGCAAACTCAATCAGAGGTAAATGATCCTCCCAACTACCACCAAAGTCCAAGACGC
>JAMKQA010047120.1:0-17806 GCA_024699735.1 Posidonia australis | reverse complement strand
TAAGTCATTTGGCATTTGGCATCTAGCATTTTCGATTATACATCTTTTTTCATTTTGCATCGCTTTGCAAGGCGTTTGCCTACGTTCCAACCAGGGGCATGTCAGCTGCTTTTTGAATTGGAATGTTGGCAAAAAGGGAGCTCAACTAGGGACATGTTAGTTGCGCTTTGGTTGGATTTAGGTCTTTGACTAGGGACATGTTAGCTTCCCTTCTAAGTCAAACAGATCAATGGGACAGTACTACCAATGGGAGCATGCAGATAAGACTTCTCATAAGCACCCCTAGATCAACCTGCAGTCACATGAGCATGGCCGTCACATGATCAGGCTGGTGGCATGCATCGCAACAGCTCGTAGTTCTGGCAAACTTCTTCCAAGACGAGAGCAAGGTCTGTTTGCCCAAAGCAAAGATTTGAGAGGTGGGTTTCCAGAGTCCAGCCGCAACATAGCAAGTGCCATGTCATTGCATCCATGGCATTATTCAGCAATGGAAAGGACATGTCCCAAACCCACAGCAGCTAGCAGTCCTCAACAATCAGTACACCAAGCCATGCTTGAAGAATATTAGAACAATGCTTGGGTGTCACCATGATTGGATATCCCCGCACAGCGCATGGGCTACGGATGTGACAGTTATCCAGTAGGCCCCATCAAATACAAGCAGCACAAGTACTACAAAGCACAGAATGGCTGCACAAATTGCATTGCTGTCCAACACCCAGCAAAATATCACAACACTACAACAACGCAGTAATCAGATATGCCCAGTTGCGGATATACCCCAAAGTTTTGCGAAAGCCGCAGCAAAGCCAGCACACCAACACATGCAGGAGCACCAGATTCCATGCCAAAGAGCCAACAGCGAGCAGTTCTGCCCTCCAGATTGCAACCAATTTCCCTCCTTGGGGACAATCCAGTGATTATCTCATTTGTTTTCTTCTGGATTCTCGCTCCGGGCGGACGAGATCTATCTATCCCTTCCTTGAATTTTCGCGAGCACGAAATCCTTTTGCTTTGACCTTTAACCGGCTGTCAAGGTCCTTTACCCTGTTTGACCTTCGACCATTTGGTCAGGTCCGTTTCCTTTGACCTTTGACCAGGCGGTCAAGGTCCTCTTCCTTTTCCTTTGACCTTTGACTAGGCGGTCAAGGTCCTCTTCCTTTTCCTTTGACCTTTGACCAGGTGGTCAAGGTCCTTTCCCCAGTTTGACCTTCGACCATTGGGTCAGGTCCTTTTCCTTTGACCTTTGACCGAGCGGTCAAAGTCCTCTTCCTTTTCCTTTGACCTTTGACCGGGCGATCAAGGTCCTCCTTTTTTTCCTTTGACCATTGACCGGGTGGTCAAGGTCCTTTCCTCTGTTTGACCTTGACCATTTGGTCAGGTCCTTTGACCTTTGACCGAGCGGTCAAGGTCCTCCTCCTTTTCCTTTGACCTTCGACCTTTTGGTCGAGGTCCTTTTCCTTTGCTTTGCCTCTCGACCATTTGGTTGAGGTCTTCCCTTGTTGGCCTCTCGACCTTTTGGTCGAGGTCTTCCCTTATTGGCCTCTCGACCATTTTGTCGAGGTCTTCCCTCTCGTTGGCCTCTTGACCATTTGGTCGAGGTCTTCCATTGTTGACCTCTTGACCTTTTGGTCGAGGTCTTCCCTTGTTGGCCTCTCGACCATTTGGTCGAGGTCTTCCCCCTTGTTGGCCTCTCGACCATTTGGTCGAGGCCTCCCCTTGTTGGCCTCTCGACCATTTTGTCGAGGTCTTCCCTTGTCGGCCTCTCGACCATTTAGTCGAGGTCTTCCCCCTTGTTGGCCTTTCGACTATTTGGTCGAGGTCTTCCCTTGTTAGCCTCTCGACCATTTGGTCGAGGTCTCCCCTTGTTGGCCTCTCGACCATTTGGTCGAGGTCTTCCCTCTTGTTGGCCTCTCAACCATTTGGTCGAGGTCTTAGAAGACCGATTTCATAAGCATTGGAGAAATCATAGAAGATCGATTTTATCGAGCGTGCGAGGATGCCTAACACCTTCCTCTTACGTAACAGGGATCCTTACCTGCATTTCTAGTTTTCGAAGACTTTTCTTTTTTTTGTTGTTTTGCATGATTTTCATGTTTATGGTTTTCCTCGTCTTCCATAATAGACTAGGTGGCGACTTCTGCATTTTTGCATTTTGTTTTATTTTCCGCCGTGATTTTGCCAACCTTTCGCATTATTTTGCGATCCTCCTCGTCGGCATGGTTACAGCAGGTATAGGCATGCAGAGAGTTAGCATAGTGCATATAGTCTGGAGTCTCCTAGCCGCACACACAGGTTCCTGGTAGTTAGATATTTACTGTTTGACTTTAATTTTCCCGTAATTTAATTTCTTTTAAATTATTGTGGAAAATGTGGGGCATGACATTTTTTTGGTATCTGATCTCCAGGTTCACTAGGTTACACTACACCTAGGGTGTCCGGTCTAGAGACTCTATAAGTTTTGCATGCATTGTAGAGTCTGTACCTGATTTCGCCATGGTTTTCTGGTTGTTGCTTTGTCTGTGGTGCAGGTACTTTGCCTTTCTCCTGCAGGATGCCTCCTCGTAGTCATAAGGGCAAGGCCCCTGTCGAGGAAGCCGAGTCCCGAGAGGATGTAGGCGGTTAGTGCGGAACTGAGGAATTTGGCGCATGGGATCTCTCATGCGTTCAGTAAGAGTAGTGCTAGTGAGCTGTCGGGTGACCTGTGGTTGAACCAATTCACGAAGCTTCGTCCGCCGTCGTTCAAGGGCAAGGTCAGTGCTGAGGAGAGCGAGGCCTGGTTGGAGAAGGTGGTGAAAATACTGGAAAGCATGGAGTGCCTAGAGGAGCATTGGGTGCGGTTGACGACCTACCTACTGGATGGTGAGGTAGATAGGTGGTAGAAGTCTGTGAGGCGGCTGAAGTTCCCGAACTTAGTCACTGTTAGCATTTAGTGGAAGGATTTCAAGACGGCCCTCTATGACAAGTATTTTCCCGCTCATGTGAAGGAGCAACTTCGTCGAGATTTTCGGAGTCTAGAGTAGGGCACGATGTCGGTGCTCGAGTATGAGACTGAGTTTGCCCAGTTGTAACGCTTTGCTCCTGCCTATGAGTCTGAGGAGGAGCGGGCACAGAGATTTATAGACGGCTTGAACCCTAGGCTACGTTTGAAGGTGATGGGCTGTCGGTGCCAGACTGTGGAGGACGTGGTTGGGATGACTTACCGCTTCGAGGTGAAGCACCAAAAGTTACTAGAGAGTTGTCCCATGGGGAAGGGTAGGTCTTCTTTTACCTCCCGGTTCTCTTTCTTCGGTCCTCCAAGTGCCGGTAGTTTAGGTAGCCCTGAGAAGAAGCAAAAGGCAAGGTCAAGCGCTTCCTCTACGGGCCGACGGAGTTTTGCTGGGGATAGCGGAGCTGACCTCAGTCAGACAGGGTCCAATGCTCCCAGTGGGAACTAGTGCTTCAATTGTGGTCAGGTGGGCCACATCGTTGCATATTGTCCCCAACCTACGTGGGTCTCAGCTCCAGTGGTCTGCTATAATTGTGGGAAGGTGGGACACGTTCAGAGATCTTGTCCAAAATCACCTAAGAAGAAAGGAAGCGCGCCACAGCAGCAGACTAGGGGACGGGTGTTCACCATTGCAGCTCCAGGCATTGGGTCTTCGGGAGATGTTGTTGAGGGTAAGGATGAAAGTTGGTTCTATAATCCTCTGAGATATGTTGTAATCTCCTTGTAATCTGGACATCTGCCTGATTGTATGGATGTGTGGTGTTGTTTTGTTTGGTCATCAGGTTCATTTATTGTGGCTGGCCGGATGGCCAAGGTGTTGTTTGACTTAGGGTGTTCTTTCTCCTTTATCTCTGAGTCTTTTGCAGTGGAGTTGGGAGAGAGATTTGCTAGACTGGCCTTTCATCTTAGCGTGGTGACACCGCTAGGGGAGCACAGTTTGGCATGGAGGTATCAGCGGTCTGTCGACTTGACGTTGAATGGCAGAGAGTTCAACGCCAGCCTGATCGTGATGGACATGCAGGAGTACAATGCGATACTCAACATGGATTGGTTGGTGCAGCAGTCCGCTTTAATCGACTGTGCTCGGAAGAGAGTTTATTTTGGGTCTCCTGAGGATGGGTCTTTCTTTGTGCAAGGTGGGTGTTAGGGTGAGCCTAAACTTGTCATTTCAGCTATGAAGGTTTATAAGTCTTTGGTCAGGGGTTGCGTGGGGTATCTAGCCAGTATAGTGACCTCTAATTTTCCTGAGTTGGGTGTTCACAGTATCTCTGTGGTGTGTGAATATTCCGACGTTTTCCATGACGATTTGCCTGGTATACCACCTCATAGGGAAGTAGAGTTCTCGATCGATCTGATCCCCGGTTCTAGTGCTGTGTCAAAGCCTCCCTATCGCATGGCGTTAGTGGAATTGCAAGAGCTCAAGACTCAGTTGCAGGAGTTGCTGGACAAGGGGTTTATCAGGCCGAGTGTGTCTCCATGGGGAGTGCCTGTCTTGTTCGTCCATAAGAAGGATGGTTCGCTCCGAATGTGTATTGATTATCGAATGCTAAACCAGATCACAGTGAAGAACAAGTATCCCTTGCCCTGCATTGACGACCTGTTCGACCAGTTGCAGTCTGCATCAGTGTTCTCGAAGATTGATATGAGGTCAGGGTATAACCAATTGAGGATACGAGACTTAGACATTCAGAAGACTGCTTTTCGGACGCGGTACGAGCATTATGAGTTCACGATCATGCCTTTCGGCTTGACCAATGCACCGACTGCGTTCATGGATCTTATGAACAGGATTTTCAGCCCTTTTCTGGACCAGTTCATTGTGGTTTTGTTGATGACGTGCTGGTCTATTCTCTTGATGTTGAGATTCACACCTTGCACTTGAGGGCGGTTTTGGATACTCTGAGGTGTCATCGGTTGTACGCTAAATTCTCCAGGTGTTACTTTTGGCTGAGCGAAGTCATGTTCCTTGGCCATCTGATTTCTGGAGAAGGCATCAGAGTGGATCCTACCATGGTCGAGGCGGTGAGTAGTTGGGAGCGTCCCAGGACTGTGTCGGAGATCAAGAGTTTCTTAAGTCTGGCGGGCTATTATAGGAGATTTATCAGGGATTTCTTCTCCATAGCTGCATTTTTGACAGAGATGACCAGGAAGGGAGTTCCTTTTTGCTGGGACCAAAATTGTGAGGCGAGTTTCCAAGAGTTGAAGTCTCGTCTGATTTCTGCTCCTATGTTGACTCTGCCTTCTGGAAGTGGTGGCTTCACTGTGTATAGTGATGCCTGTGGCATTGGGTTAGGGTGTGTTCTGATGCAGTATGACAATGTTATCGCTTATGCTTCGCGCCAGTTGAAGGATCATGAGAAGAACTACCCGACCCACGATTTAGAGGTGGCTCTTAGTTATTCATGTTACTTTTACGGCACTTAAACTAATCTAGATCGCTTGTTTTCTTGTTTGTTTTGAAGGGAAGGACATACTACATAGCATGAGGACGCTGTTGGGCAGCATTCTACCCCGACTCAGTGAACGGAGAACCCACACAATCACATCAACCACACTCCTGCAAGGTACCTTGTCGACCGACGAGAGCGAATCAACAAGTAGCGATCACAAGAATTGACGAAGTGAGTGGGCACCTCGACGATTCTACATCGACCCCTCAAAATCCACGTCCACAAGTTCAAATACTTGTTTTGAAACATTTTAATTTATGAACAAGTGAATATTTTGTGTTTATATACTTGTGTACTTGGCATATTTAGCTTAATGTATCAAACTATCTTAACTTTTTGATGAATTTCAATTATGATGTATTTGTATACAAGTGTGTGGATGTACAGAGTATTCATTTTAATTATTATGTTGTTGCAATCTTATTAAACAGGTTTTCATAAACAATAGAATGAATGTAAGAAAAAAAATTAGAAAAACATTTTACAATTCTTGATCGAAAATTTGCCTGCAATTTAACATAACAATGGAAATTCTGTCAGTACTTAGTAATTTAACGATATAAATTCTATTAATAATTAATAATTTAATGATGAAAATTCCATCGGTAAATTATTTATTTAACAAAGGAAGTTCCATCATTAAATTATTAAGTACCAATGGAAATTTTGTCGTTAAATTATTAAGTACCAATTGAAATGATTACCAACAGATAAATTACTTACCGACAGAATTTTCTATGAATTCGTCGCTAAATGAGGTTAGTGACACCTACTACATCTACGAATAATTAACAATGGTAAATCTGTCAAGAAATTTGGTTACTAATAGATTTTCCTAACTTACTGTTAAATAAAAAAGACTTCTATTGTATTTGGTTACTAATATATATATATATACACATATACACACACACATATATATAGAGGCTTGACCTCACTATTGTATGTGAGGCCAATAATCCAAGTCATTGATCTTGAATCTCTTGTTTATATCCTAACCGTTCAAAAAAAACTTTTGAAAATAACAAAGATATATTAATAAGTAGGAGTTATTTTCAAAACCTCGTGAGTTGTTCCTCAGTGAATACATTTCATGCAAGACAAAAAAAAAAGTGAATCCAGATGAAAAAATATCAAAACTTCTCCTCTATCTCTCTCTCCCTTGTTCCACATCCTCTCCTCCTCCCTTTGCAACTACATCTCCCAGAATCAGAGCTTCTCATCTCCTCTCTCCTCTCCTTCTCCTTCTCGTTTTGATCTCCTCCCTCGCTCCCACCCATGGCTACCGTGTTCGAGATCAAGGGTCTACGCTCGTCGCGTGGTGGTGGATGTCCGCCACCACATGTTGGGCCGCCTAGTGTCGATTGTGGCAAACTTCTCAATGGCCAAAAGGTGGTGGTGGTCCGCTATGAGGAGATCTACCTCTCTGGTAGCCTTGTCTACTAGAAGATGAAGTACCAAGAATGATAGATCTTACCATACAAAAGTGAGATCGGGCCCCTCAAGCTGAACGAAGAAGCCTGGAGTGAAAGCTCAACTCTAATGATCATTAAGATTCAATCAGGTCAAGATTATCATATAACATCAAACTCCACTCATTCATATAAAATCCCATTATTATTCATAAATCTTAATCGAAATCTTTATTCAAATAGTTCTTTGATCAATTACAATCACCAATATGATGCTAAGTGGGATATTAATCCCCCACTCACGGGTTTCAACACTCTAACTCAAGAAAATCCAAATCGCACAATACCAACGTGCTCACAAAATGCAAGGTTTAAACGTGTCAACAAAATGAACAGGTTAAACATGTAAAACAAAAGTCATAGATGTTACAATACACAGATGTACTTTTGGTCCTAACAACTAACAGAAACGTTGTTCACATATGTCCATCTTGATTGGTATTATTTGCAAAATATTTATATTCTACATGGATAATCTCTGTTTTTTTTTAGAGTGTCTTTCTCTTGCAGCATTTCAGCTTACTCAAAGAAACTTCTTCCTTTTGGTATGTAAAAATATGACTGTGAGAGAAAGTAAGCATGCTTGAGCCAAAAATGTATTACAATGTTCTGATACATATTCATGATTTTGCTTTAAAAGCTATTTTTTTTCATTCTATATACTTCTATTTGATTTAGACTTTAGACTTTAGATTGCCTTCAATTTAAATTGAAGGCAATATTATATTTCTTTTGTTCATGTAAGTTATACATAGGAAATATCATTAACTTCTAATGTGGCTTGAAATTTAATAAGAAGTGGATTTATTCAATTCTTTGCAAGATGAAGGACAAGGTGGCCATCAAACTATATAAATCTATATATAGATCTACCAAGAAATAGCCATTAAATAAAGAAGTTTGGCATATATACCCCGTAGCTGATGTCCAAGAGAATGTTTGCTCATCCATTGATATTGTGACCATGCCTGCCTGGGAATTGGCATGGAGGTCACCAAAGGAGAAGGCCACAGCCATGCTAGAAGGCAAAGGCACAAGAGAAGATAAAACATAAACCGGAGTTGCCACCTAGTCTTTTATGGGAAAGACGAGGAAACCACAAACAAAGACGACTGCATATGATGCACATGAAAAGGCTAAATGTCTACAAACCAGAGAAAGGGTAAGGATCCCTATTACGCACGGGGAAGGTATTAGGCACCCCTGTGCGTCCGAGAAACTCGATCTTTCTAATCTAATTCGCTTGCTATGAGGCTAGATGAGAATGTATGCTTGTTAAACCTAGATTGTACTCGAAATCATGTTAATATGAGTGTAGGATCATGGATGTGCAAAGTGCGTGTGAAAATTACAAAGAAATTGACACAGTATGACGGAACAACGACACATGAAAATAACAAAGAAAATCACATGAAATGACGATGTTTTTGAGGAAAATGATCTGAAAAATTATGCAAACATCTAGACAATCAAAAGTGCATCTACTCAAGTCATCGGAATTATGGAAAATGTCATGAAAATCAAAATGGGAAAAGTAATCCGTAATTAGGTCAATGTAGGCATTTAAGCCGATTAATGTATGCCCCTAGTGATGGAAATCTAAATCAAATCATTAAAACAATAAATGTAGAGTGAGGGAAATCAAACTAGTGTTAAGCAAAAGAATCCGGAGTAAACCAAAGCGAAACCCACAGAAAACTATCTAGAGAGCAAGTTTTTATTGAAAACTGTGGATACATGTGCATGTAAATGCATCTAAATGTATGAAAATTGTTCAGGAGTTATTTACATAGGAAAATGTGCATGATTTAGTGTAAAAATAACATTCATGTGTATGAAGTGATGTCATGGGGGTAATTTTGTAATTTGACATGGCCAAATGTGATAAATGTGTATAGGGGCATGATGCATGGTCTAATGTGTGCATTTTGTATGCAAAATGTCAGGAAAAAATTATTTACAAGAAAATATGATGGAAACAAGATTTTAAATGCAAGAAAATGATATAAACATGGAAAATCACAAGTGTGGGGGATAAAGTGCAAAATTCACAAAGAAATAGCAAATTCACTTGAAAAACTTCACAGAAATCAAAGAATAGAAAATTATCACATGAATTAAGGTGAAAATTCATTTTGATGAGAAATGGATGTTGAAAAATCACATATTGCAATTTAAAGAAATTTATGGACTAAAGTGTAAAATCCACAAAAGGATGACAATCATGATTGAAAGCTATTCTAAAACTTTCATGCTAAAGTTCAAATCATGAATTAACATAAAAATGTGGCATTAAGGTGTGAGAGGTGTGAAATTTGCATTATAATAATTTCATGAAAGTTTAGGACTAAATGTGCAAAATTTACATGTGGGTGCAAATGTGATCAAAATACTTAGATTGAAAACATGGTTTTGTCATAAATACCTTATTCATGCGACAATCTACAGACATGCATGATCAATGAATGTGAAAAGTGTGAGTATATAGACTAAAATGCAATTAAAAAACTCAAATCACTGACTTAAGTGCTGATTAAAGGGCCTAGATGCAATTTATCTATGTTCAGAAACTATATTAGATGAAATCCAGGTTTTCATGCAAAGTCCCAAGATTAAAATGCAATGAAAAACAAGTTTTTTTTTATATAATTTAGTGTAATTATGAATTACTTCAAGGTTCTGGATGTAAATTTTACAAAGGAATTTTTGTTAGTCAAAAATTCTGGGCCAAAATGAAAATGTCTAGCACTTAATTGCAAGGGAAAAATGATTTCAGGGGCATAAATGTGATGAAATAAACATTACTGAGCTGGTCATGAAAAAAAGAAAACATTCAAGGGACAATATGCAATTTCACCAGAAAACAAAAGAAGTAAAAACTTTATTTACAACTATATGGGTTCAAACACAAAAAGTATGGAACTAGATGTAATAACATGAGGACCTAGACTAAACGGTTGCCCTTCGAAGATCACTGGCGCTCCAGTCTCCGATGAGGCGTTGGCGGCCTCACAGTGGAGGAGAGGCACAGGCGATGGTCGGAAAAGTTGGAGGGAGGTGCGAGGAGGCTCTTCGGCGTGTTGGGCATGGTTGGGGTTGCCTGAGGTGCTCCCCCATCTCGGGCTCCGACGAAGTGGTCTGTTGGCGTTGGGGAAGACAACGGCGAGGTTGCGAGCGACTGATCTGCTGTTGGGACAGCGTGGCGGTAAGTGGGGGAGCGTCGAGGCAGTACGATGGACGCCTTAGAGGGGCCAGTGGAGGTCGGGAACGCCCAAGTGGCTCTACCCACCCCCCGTGCCAGCGGCCGACGTGGCAGAGATGGGGACATCGTTCCGGATGTTGTGACGATGATGTGGGGGGGTCTATGGCGATGTGGCAAAGCTTCCTGAGGCAGTGGCTTGAAGCCAACATGACCAGAAGGCTCCACCCATTTGGTGGGTTCTATGGCGGAGGGAGGTGGTCGACGGCGCACTCCTGGCCATTGTGGACCAAGGGAGGTCCCTCCAGAGGGATCGGAGGTCTAGGAAGAAGGCAGAGGAGGATGGGGGAGAGGTGCCAGGGGCCTTACCGCCCGAGAGGCCATAGGCCTTGCCGGAGGTAGTGAACCCACCACTGAAAAAGCGGAAGACGACGCACAGGGGACCAAAAACCCGACGGAACTCATCCAGAAAGCTCAAATGGACTTGACGGAATTAAAGGAAGATTATTCGAGACTAAACGGGGGAAGGATTACCTAGGTGAGAATGGCTCTATCCCTCTTTTGCCAACGGTAGTGTCCTCCGGGCGTAGATGCTCTAGTCACAGTGGCGCCAGGGGTTCTAGTTGCAAAGGGGCTTTGGAAGAGGCTTCGAATTTGGGGTCCTTGATCGGGGCTTCTCCTTGGGTTCCAAAACAGTCGTCCCTCCTTCAGTCGGCGATGGGGTGTTTTATACGCTGGTGGAGCCTTCCAGCGTCGTTGATATGCTTCTCCAACGGATGAGGATCGTCAGAAACACGCGTGAGCTGGAGGGGTGGTTAGGGCTCACTGAAGATCACGTGTGGGCTGATATTGATAGAGGAATAGGCATTGGTGATCGCAAGGTTGCCACCAAAGAAGATGGCCTGAATTATTTTTGGCATTCCCTAAGTTTTCAATTGAGGGGAAAATGAATGAAACGGTGGGCTTTTTTGTGGGCCATGGAGATTGTCTTTGGAGTTTTAAGGGTTCGGGTTTTGATTTTTAGGGTTTTGGGTTTTATTATTTTAAGTTTAAATAAGTGATTTTAATTAGAGCTTTTAGATTTTATTATTTTAGGGTTTTGTGATTTTAATTAGGGTTTTTTTATTTTATTATTTTAAGTTTTAAATGGATTAGATTTAGGTTTAAATGGATTAAGGCTTTGGGTTTAAGTTTTAAATTTGATTAATTTAGGATTAATCCAAATTTTGATTTAATTGAATTTTTTTACTTAATTTAATTAATGATTTAATTCAAATTTTGATTTAATTGGTTTTTACTTGATTTGGGTTTTAATTAGGGTTTTTACTTAATTACCTTGGGTTTTTTTAATGGTTTAAATGGATTTTACTTGATTTTGGTTTTGGTTAGGGTTTTTGCTTAATTATCTTAAGTGTTTTAATGGTTTAAATGGATTTTACTTGATTTTGGTTTTGGTTAAGGTTTTTACTTAGTTATCTTGAGTTTTTTAATGGTTTAAATAGATTTTACTTAATTTTAGTTTGGATTAAATGTTTTAGCTTAGTTAATTTGATTTTTTTTTTTAAATTTTAAGTGAGTTCCAATTTTAATTTGGATTTTAATTAAGGGGGTTTTGCTTTGATTGGCTTATATTGGGTCAAAGTGGGCTTATGTGTGCCTAAATGGACTTACGTAGACCTAAGTAGATTCAGTGGAGTTAGGGTCTTGGGTTTGGTGGTCGCAACCAGAACATCTTTCCAGAGGAGTCTGCCGCCAAGTAACTGCAAAATCAGGGTGTCTACAGATATCCAGAGCCTTCCCAACAGACGTTTGAAAATCTTCTAACATTGAGCACACCTCCAGTGGATGTTCGAAATTTCTCTGTCTAGTTTTGGAGAATTTGCCACTTCAAGTAGACATCTGCCTAGACGCTTGTTTGGGAGAGCTATTAGAAAAATCTTTAAAATATCTTCAAATCCCGTAACAATTCCACTGAATGAGCAATAAACACTAATACTAATTCAAAAGATAAAAATCTCATAAAGATCTCCATATTTCATTCAAAATATAAATCCAAATTTAAATCATCGTAACAACTAAATTTGCATCATCAAAATCATATATAATGAACTAATAGATAAGTTTTAAAATGAAAGGATAGCGTATACAACAACAAGATCAACAAACAATTTAACTAAATCACGCTACAAGAGAAACACTATAAATAATATATACACACACCAATTGCACTAAATGCATAGAGTAGAACATGACGAACAAGAAGGCCCGATTAATGCTACTTTGGAAGCAATGCATGTCCTTCCTTAGTTAACAAAGACAAACTATTAAACTCACATAATAATATGCATAATGCCATAACTTTAACCACAGCTGTGCTTTTTTATACCACTCTAGAAAGTCCATGGAATACATCAAAATCACATAATATTGGTTAAGCTCATAGCAATTAAGATAAAGACTACATAAATAAGGTTTCAGCCACCAAAAAGAGATGATAGGATGGAACACAATAACCATTGACATTGATCAATTTGCATTGCTCTTCCTATTGTAGAGAAATTCAACAACTCGAGGAGAAGATTGGAACCCAAACAAACCAAAAGAAAGGAAAGGAGAGAAATAGAGACATAATGAAATGAATGATTCTATTATATATTCCCACACCACGTACACCAAGCTTTATATAGTGATACAACAAGGGTAGCAAGGTAAATTAAGAGGAGACAAAAGGTTCCAAAGAAGAAGAGAAGAGAAGCTTGTAGAATACTATGGTATGTTTATGTATCTTCTTGTATCATCTTGACACGCCCCCTCAAGCTGAAGGAAGAAGCCTAGAGTGAAAGCTTGAACCACAACCTTTGAAACTATTCAGGAGATTGTGAGCTATCTGAAGGACCAAGGAGTTGTCACTGAGGATGGTTGGCTAAGAAGTCAGAGAGATGCCAAGCTCATAGAGAAAGTAACAAAACCAGCTGAGATCAACAATGGTAGAAGCCATTGCACGAAACTTCGACTCTGCACTTAAGTGAGCAACAATAGATTGCTTCTTGGCCATCCAGGAGACAATATTGGAACCAAAGAAGAGGCAAGTACCTATGACTGAGCACCGATCGGACACATCACTGGCCTAGTAAGCATTGAAGTAGGCAATAAGTTGTGGTGGTGAGGCGGAGAACTTAAGGCCAAGATGTAAAGTGCCTTTGATGTACTAGAAGATGTGTTTGACAGCCTGAAGATGAGGGGTTTGAGGTTGTTGGAGATACTAAGAGATATGGTTGACAACAAAGGCAAGATTCAGTCGTAAGAGAGTGAGCTATTGTAGATCACCCACCATACTTCAATACTCCATCGAGTGTTAAAGTAGGTCTCCTTCAGTAGAGTTCAGTTGTAGACCATGCCAAAGTGGTGTGAGACAAGGAGAGCAATTATCCATATTGAATTTTCTGAGAAAATCTAAAGCATACCTTGTTTGAGTGAGAACAAGAGAGCCAAAGTTGTTGGCAACCTCCATACCCAAAAAGAAACCAAGTTTGTCAAGGTCTCTACAGTCAAAATCAATGCAGAGAAGTATGATAATGTGATTGATAAGAGATGACTACTTCCTGTGATAATGAGATCATCAACATAAACCATAACAATCGTAACAATCGTTGTTTGAGATTGTTGATGTTTAAAAAATAGAGAGTTGTCTGACATGCTAGAAAAGAACTCTTGACGAAGTAGAAGCTTGTGCAACCAATGATACCAGGCCCTTGGAGCCTTTTTTAAACCATAGATAGCTCGATTGAGACAGCAAACATAGTGAGGATGAATAAGGTCTATATAGCTAGGAGGTTGTTTCGTGAAGACATATTCGCTGAGATTGCCTTGTAAAAAGCATTTCTCACGTCAAGCTCACGAAGAGGCCACTGAAACACAGGTGCAAGTGAGAGAATAGTCCATATAGTAGTGTGTTTGAGAACAAGGTTAAATGTCTCCTCAAAATCTAGGCCTTGTAGGCCTGTAAACGAGGAGGGTATTAACCCACAACCTGCCCCAACCAGTCTCGTTTTATATGGGTTAAGGGTTAATATATTTTTACCCCGTTACCTATTTACCCATCACCTGCTTTACCCATATTCTCATACAGTATGGGTAAGGGTTATCATCTACCCGTCATTCGTTTACCCATTCTATAAGATGGGGAGGATAATTTGTATTATCTAAGATAATTTATCATCTATCATTGTTATTGTTTTTGAACATGTTATTTTGATATGATATACATTTATCTACTTAAACATTCTTAAATTCAGTGTTACTATCTTCTATGTATCATTTGAATTTAATCAAATAAATGTTTGTATACTTAAACATTCTATTTTTTTTCTTAAACATAGATCTACCCAATTACCCATTTACCCTACCCATTCTATATCCTACCATAGATAATGGAGTAGGTAAGGGTAGAAACTTAGAGAATGCAGGTCTATACCTGTCCTGTTACCCTTTAGAATTTAAAGCGTAAAGGTATGGATAAGGCTTTACTTACTCCATACCCGTCCCATTTATAGGCCTAAATCCTTGTTATTAGTGATAGCCCTTAGCTATCAATCGAGCCTTATAGCAATCCACAGATCCATCAACTCAACGTTTAACTTTGAACACTCATTTGGATCCAATCATGTTCTAGTGAGGTGATGGAGGAATGAAAGACTAGGTTTTGTTTCAAACAAGTGCATCATATTCCTCAGCCATGGCATTTTACCAATAAGAGAATGCGTTGGCTTCAGAAAAGGGGCAAGCCTTTTGTAGACTCTTAACAGAGAGCTCAATGGCTAATGCCTGACGTAGAAGGCACGAATGGGTGTGGTGCATGATATGTAAAAGACGCCATAATTTTTGTAGACTTCGGGGAGGAAGAACCAGGCATAACGGGAGGGCTGGAGGAGGAAAATGATGATGTGTTTTGATGGGGTAGAGATGGAGAAGCAGGATTGATGCAAGGAGGAGAGAGTGTGTCGGAGTTATTTTGCATATTATTAGCAGCATTTCCGGTGGCGTTAGGAAGGCCAGCTGGCCTTCTAAAACCCGTGAGATTGTTACAAATGTAAAGGGTGGGAGGAAGAATAGGTACGAGAGTTTGCCTTGAAAGGAAAGTTGCTTTCATGAAATTGAACGCTCTTGGTAATGTGAAGCTTGCCAGTAGGGATATGTATAAACGATGTATTCAGTTAATCATTACGCCCCCTCAAGCAACCCAGAAGAAACTAAAGGCGGAGCTTGGAGCAGAACCACCAATGTCGTTCAGCCAGAAGAGCTTTAGTAAACCCATCGACAATCTGATTGGAAGATGGAGTGTATAAGTGAGCTGAATGGATCTCAAGGCAATGAGATCTAATTGGCCACCAAAACATTCTCTTTAAGTCTTTATACATCTTGATGTCTCCTAGGTCAATATATTTGGACCGGTGAGCCTCATCCAGTAAACTCTTCTTTATCTCTTCTACCTGAGGCATGTATAGTCCTAGACCGTACCTCATCCCACTGTCCACACCAATTGAGAAATGAGGTGTTGTTCCTGCCTCTAGCTTCTACCAGGTGTCCTTAACGAAAGGATCTAACTACTGGGCAGCAATGATGACTTCTACCATCCTTGGATGAACAGACAGGTTCACTAACAAAGTCTTCACTACTCCCTGAGACTGTCTCCGTGGCTTACACTCGACCAGATCCTGTATCAGGTGCCATTCCTTGATCATCAAGCTGGCCATGGCGTGGGTGTGCCTACTCAATACATCTATGACCACGTTCGCTTTATCTAGGTGGTACGAAAGGCTAAAATCATAGTCCTTGATGTACTCCACCCATCTCCTTTGTCTTAGGTTTAAATCTTTCTACGAGAAAATATAATTTAAGCTCTTGTGGTCAGTGAAGACTTCATATTCTTTGTCGTACAAATAATGTCTCCAGATTTTCAAGGCGAACACCACTGCTGCCATCTCTAGGTCATGGGTGGGATAGTTCTTTTCATAATCTTTTAACTGTCGGGAGGCATAAGCTACTACCTTCCTGTGCTACATCAGAACGCACCCCAACCCAGTCCCACAGGCGACACTATACACCATGAAACCTCTACTTCCTAATGGCAGAGTCAACACAGGGCCCATGACTAGGCAATTCTTCAACTCGGTGAAACACTCCTCGCACTGCCGATTCCAAGTGAATGGAGCCTCTTTTTTGGTCAATCTAATCAACAAGGCAACAATCTTTGAGAAATCTTAGATAAATCTCCGATAATAGTCTGTCAGACCGAGAAAACTTCTAACCTCTATTACTGTCTTTAGTTTTTCCAATTGCTCACCGCTTCCACCTTTGCTGGGTCCACCTTGATGCCTTCTCTTGAGATAATATGTCCAAGGAAGGCAACCTCTTCCAGCTAGAACATGCATTTGGAGAATTTGACATATAACTAGTGTTGTCTTAATGTCTCCAACACGATTCTCAAGTGTATCTGGTGGGTCTCTACATCTAGAGAATAAACCAATACGTCATCTAAAAAAACTACGATGAACTGGTCCAAATAGGGTCTGAATACCCTGTTCATCAGGTCCATGAATGTTGCTAGTGTGTTTGTCAATCCAAATGGCATGACCAGAAACTCATAATGGCCATACCTGGACCGAAAGGTTTTTTTTTATGTACATCAGTCTCTTAGATTCTAAGCTGATGATATCTGAATCTCAAATTAATCTTGGAGAAGACTGATGCTCCTTGTAGTTGATCAAATAAATCATCGATCTTGAGTAGCAAGTACTTATTCTTGATGATAATCTGGTTCAACATCAAATAGTCAATGTACAACCAAAGTGACCCGTCCTTCTTCTTGACGAACAAGACTAGTGCTCCCCAAGGCGAC
Source organism: Posidonia australis (assembly GCA_024699735.1). Classification (NCBI taxonomy): domain Eukaryota; kingdom Viridiplantae; phylum Streptophyta; class Magnoliopsida; order Alismatales; family Posidoniaceae; genus Posidonia; species Posidonia australis. The sequence goes on along the minus strand of JAMKQA010047120.1, from coordinate 798 downwards.
ACACTAGGACAGATGTTGTGACCGTGTCCGTCCGTGCCCGACCCGAAGGGAGGGGTGGAGAGGAGACCACAGCCATGTCGATGACGGCGAAGGCGCGAGGAAAAAAAAGAACAAAAGGGATTCGCCACCTAGTCTTTTAAGGGAAAGACGAGGAAAACCACAAAAGGATGAATGCATGGGATGCAGATGGGAAGGCTGGATGTTTGCTAACCAGAGGATGGGTAAGGATTCCTATTACGCACAAAGAAGGTGTTAGGCACCCTCGTACGCCCGAGAAACTCGGTCTTTCTAGCCTAAATGCTCGCTTAAGATTTGATGAATGTTTGCTAAACCTGGATCATGTTCTAATCATGCTAATGTGTATGGATATGACAAGACTAAATGAATGTGCAAGACGATGCGTGAAAACTACGAAGAAATCCACATGAAAGCATGATAAAGTCGTGAAAATCAAAAGGGGAAAAAATAACCCGTGATGGGGTTAAATGTCAGCTTTGACAAGCCTTTTGCTGTATGCCCTCAGGCAATGGAAAACCAAAACAAGTGAAAACCACGGAAAACCAAGGAAAACACGGAAAACGAGGTAAAGACTAAGCTCGGGACATAGCTAAAAAGCGTGCACCAAGCCAGGAAGAAAAGACGGAGAAAACCGTGCAAAAAGATGTGAAAAATATGCAAAATGCAAGTGTGAGTGCAAATTTGAAGAAGTCTAGGGGTTTTATGCAAAAAAGCCCAAATCCGAGAAAAAACCGGTATTCAGAAGCCCAAATCAGCGAAAATACATAGGAAAACACATTC
>JAMKQA010047119.1:0-16615 GCA_024699735.1 Posidonia australis | reverse complement strand
TCTTTGTTGTTTTTGCATGATTTTTCGTGTGTATGGTTTTCCTTGTCTTCCATAATAGATTAGGTGGCGACTCCATTTTATTTTGCTTTTTCGACGTGATTTTGCCGACCGATTTTGCATTCATTTGCGGAATCTCCTCGCCGGCATGGTTACAGTAACGCCCCCAATTCCCATAAAAATTTAAAATAATTTAAATTACAGGAAATTAAAAGCTAAACAGAAATATCATCTACCAAGAACCTATGCGTGCGACAACGAGACTCTGGCTACGTGCACTATACTAAAACTCATATGCATGTCTGCACCTGCAACCCAAAACCATGAAGAAAGCGTGAGTGACAAAAGTCACCCAGCACGCATCCCACGAAAACGATGGAAAACAAAACTATAAATAATTTTCCTTTAAATTCAATTCGCAAATCATTTTCTCCAAAACTACCAAAATTGATCAATTAGGCCCAACAGGTCGAAAACCACAGCAAACACAGCCCACATCAGACAAAATAGCAGACAGGGCTCTACGAGCCCAAAACCACAAACAAGGCCCACAATGGCCAAAACCACACAAAATGAGTCGAGAAGTCCTACGCTAGGCAACTAACTCTGGCCTCAAGTAGTCACTAGGATGCACTACACTGCCACAACGTGCCATCCTATGTAGGAGTTGCATCGTCCCGCGATTCTCTCACCTAGAGAACCCTCACAAAGCCAACTCCTCTAGAAAGGCAGTCCTATCTCTTAGGATGCTACCAGCTACAAGCACATGTCCCACCTGCACTAGCCACAACCAGGTACGTCTCCTCACGGTGTCCTCCACATAGTGCTCAGGAGGGAGTGTCATACCTCCACACTCGACAACACCGGAGCCTTAGTGCTCATAGCAACAGTAGGTGCATCATAACTCCCCGTCATGCTACAAGACACCTCAACCCGTGGACCACAACCCTAGCCTCAAGACAACAGTTAGGGAGTCTCATACCTCCAAGACCCGACGACCCATAGCCTTAGGTATCTCAGCCGCCGACCTCAACTAGGGAGACGGGCCCGACCACCCGAGAATATCGTCACATTCCTTGGTCCAACGATACGATCACACAGTGTCTCGGCTCGCACATAGAAAACTAGGAAAACGATTTTCCAAAATGGGCCAACACATCTCTTTTGAAAATCATTTTCAAACCATTTTATGTCTTTGGAAAAATCTTTCAAAACCTCAACAAAATCGTGCATCAGGTGTCTCACAAGACCACCACTAATGGCTCACGATCTCATCTAAAATGGGCAAAACAAAACAAACTGGAAAGGCACTACATTCAAATGCATTTTATCGGAAAACCAAGAAATACCTCCAAAAAGCCCTGCCAGACCTTCTCATGTGGACCTTGCATCTAGCTCGCTCCTTAGGCATTTTTTATGAATGCAAACGGAGCCTAGAACAAGGGCCAAAACCGCTACCAGATCTGCACATGTGGTCCGTGCAATTGGCCCGTGCCCCCAGTTTTCTGTCAAAATTTAGACAACCTAAGATAGGGGAGCCAAAATTCACTTGAAGTGCGAACCAAGGGTGGGCCTACCAACAACTACCAAAAATTTCGAGTAAAACATATGTGGTAGATCCTCGAGTCTACTCCAAATCTCCATAAACAAAACCAAAATCCATTCATCACATAGCAAAATATAAATTCACAACCACTAAGGGGTCAAAAAGGACCCAAACCACAACAACCACCATAAAAGCCATAAATGCCACAATAAATCACCATAAATTCCAAAACATTAATTTAGCCTAGATTACATGCATCCCAGGCATTTCTACCATTTTACATAATTTCTACTCATTGGGTTGGAAGTGTGTACCTAAAATGAGCTCTTCGGCAACCCAACTCGCTTTCTGGCCAAACCACCGACCACCACTGGTGTGCACAACCACCATAGGAGCCTCCTTGACCTCTGAAGCTCCAACCATGCCGACATTGAGCCACACAACCACCTTTGCCTCTCACTCTCACTCTCAACCTCTTGCCACGCACGGACAGGGGAAGGGAACAATGGGAGAGATGGGTGGGGGGGATTGGAGGGGGTAGGGGAAAGAGAAGAGTGGTGGGGGAAAGAGAGGGGGTGGAAAGGAGAGGTGGGGGAGAAGAAGGGATGTGCATCTGGGGAGGAGGAGAAGGAAGAAGAATAAGGCAAACGGTGAGTGGAGAAGGGTGAGGTGTAGGGGAAGCCTTCGACCGTGGCTATATACGCACGGGAAGAAGCAACTACGCGCATGGCTAACCACCACGCATGCACACATGCACCCACCCATCTCCAACTGCCCCCCAGCCACACCATGTACAGAACAACCACCAAGCTCAGCATGATCTAACCACCAGCCACAACAACCGATCCACAAACACAGGCCCCACATGGACCCACACACGGGCCCAAAAGTACAATGCCACAATGCATAGTGCAATCACGTGGGGACAAGTACAGGAACACACAAACAAAAGCCAGTCCACGAGGCCCAAGCCAGAAATCACAAAATCACACAAATAGGCCTCGGAACAGTAACACTTGCTTAGAAATAAATTCATTAAAATGTAAATAATTGCAAAATGAATTTACGGGTGTTACATCATCTCAATTCAAATCCCAATCCTATCCTTGATTTTAATCCAAGCCTTCCCCTCTCAAATTTGGTTAGCCATTAATGACCTTCATGCATTTCAAACTCTATAAAACCAACCCTTGTCTCCAATGAGAGCTCTCTCTTAGCTACCTTGGCATGCTCGCAAACCAACACCCTAGCACTCACGAACCAGCACCTCAGCACCTGCAAGCCATCCAACATTAACCTCATCACCCAAACTTGAGAGCATCTCGTCATTGTCGAGCCTCCACCCCATCACCACCACCTTCACCTCACCATCCTTGAGTGAGAGTGAGTGAGAGCATTCCCCATATCTGAGCAAGGCCAAACATTCCCTACTTATCATTGCATCTAGTTGCCACCTTCGAAACTACAAGAAGAAGCACCGTAAGCCACCAACGTCGAAGGCACTTCCCAACTCAGGACACTAGTAAGAGAGCATCCTTTGCATAATTGAATTGTCCCGCTATCTTTCCTCCTTGAGTTTCATTCCAGTTTCACTTGATTTAGCTTGCATTTCATAGCATCAAATTCATGCTCAGAGATTGGGTTCCATACCTCTTGTGAGGGGACCAACTGTTGAACACGAGTAGTGACACAATCCTATACGAGCCTCTGACCCTCAATGGCCTCCATGATGCCCCAATGAACCCATGGCCATGGAATTATCTCATTCTAACATCTTGTTTGAGAGACAACAGTTGGGTTCAACATCCTCATTGGACGGTTGATTGGGCACCAGCATCCAAAGTACTCACTCATGCATTGCACGTCATGGCTTTTATCCTTCTTCTCCTCCCTCCTCCACTTCCTTTGGACCACCCCAAAGGAATGCTAATGCTCTCAGTTAGCCTCATGGTCGGGAGAGCCGATGTATTTCAATGAGCAATAAGGGAGATGGAGAGGAGAAGTCATGCATCCTACACTCATCAACATCCTTGCATGGTTGAATGATGCTTGTTGCATGATTTCATCACCATGATTCCTCCATTGATGTAATGAAAGTCCACTATCTGGAGTAGAATTCTGGTAAGTGTGCAGCTAGTGTGGTTATGATCTACAGATAGCTACCATAGATACCTTCTGCATTTTGCTTGAATCCATAGTAGTAGTGGACAGAGCATTTGCTTTCTTGCCTTTCCAACATTCTCTTGGCTTCTCATGTTTAAATCTATCTTTTCACATGTTTTTTGCATGTATTTGTATAACATCAAGTATTCATCGCTTGTTTTGTATTTTAAGCACTCATATTTGGAAGGCATCATGTTATTGCTCCTAGGCAAACATTCTTTGGATTCAAATACTACATAGCCACACATGTGAGTGAACCAAGCCTAGAAAGATCGACTCATCGGACATATGAGAGTGTTTTACACCTTTCCCATGCATAACAGGAGTACTTACCCTTTCTTTGAGCCGTATTAACTAATGTGTTGCATCAATTGATATGGATCTTTCTTTTTAATCTTATTTGCATTGTTTTATCACATTTTCTTGCATTCAATTTTCCTAGTTTTTCGATTTTAATAGACTAGATGGCGACTCTATTTGTCTTATCTATTACTTTGCTTTTGCCTTTGTGTTTTTGAGTCGATATCTTTTCTCGGATTCACCACTTCACCATGGCATCATAGATTCATGTGTGTTGGCACCATCCTGCGAGCATAGTTCCCCAATCACTAGTACGGTTACAGGAATTGGCGACTCCTTTGGGGAATGAGACTCTGACTTTTGTTTTGGCTTTTCATGCTAGCATTAGTTTTCCACTTGCTCGCTCTTCTTGCTTCCCTTGCTTGCTCATTCTTGTTAGCTCTATCCATGTTTTAATTTCTTGCTTGATGCTTCTATATGCCTTTTGTATGGTGGATGTTTTATCTTACACTTAAATATTATGTGTAGACACCTTGATTTTACAACCACTCGTCGATAAGCTCCTTTGGAAGAAAGTGCTCTAGTTATCACAAACCCTACCAACCTCCTAAAACGAATACCAAAACCATAATCCACTCAAAAAACCTAAGCCTTAATCACACATAAGGCCCAAGCCCATTAGTGGTCCAAATACTCAACGAAATAGGCCCAAGATCCATGCAATGAGTTCTACATAGGTTAAGCATGGCTTACTACCATGGATTCCCATTGTGGATAGCATATGCATGTCACTTTCGAAGATGTCTTGTGTCAATAGTGGAAATTGAAGGATTAAGTTGTCCATTCACTTGTGGTACATCCGATTCTTGCTTCTCATTGGCTTGCATGGATCTAGGTGTGTACCATTTTGTATCTGGTCCATGATGGCCATTATCCCATTTTAAATCCCAGTCCTATCCTTCATTCCAATCCAAGCCTTTCATCCATGAGTTAGTTACAAATCAGTGGCCTTCATGTGTTTGAAATCCTATAAAACGAGCCTCCTTCACCAATGAGAGCTCTCTGTGGTTGCTCTCTTGCTCTCTAGTTGCTCTGGTCTCTCTCGACAAGCTCTTGTCTCTCTTAGCAAGCATACACCATTCTTGTCTTCCCTAGCAACCTACAACTAGCATCTCCACCTTACAATCCATTACAAACACCGTGAGCCTTGAGTGACTACCCTTTCACTGCCTCCATTGGACCATTGGAGTAAGTGAACGTGAGCATCCCAACCTCAGCTGAGCATCATCGTTTGTTCTCAGCCATGCTCTGTCCTCGTCCATCAACCAGAGCACACGTTTGAGGAGACCGTCGCAAGTCACATTGGGAAACACCACTGGATTTGCAAACTTAGGTAACATAGCTTCACCTAGCGCCATTCTCTAGCCTATGTTGTTCCCTTTTGGTTTGTTGTGTCCTACCTCTTTTCTTTTCCTTGCATTTGCTTCATCGCATTTGGACTACTTTTTCACCAAAGGATGCCCAACCACCTGTGTAAGGCATGTGGCTATTGAGCACAAGGCATAGTCCATCACAACACATCATCTTCCTTCCCTCCCATCCTCCCACACACTCCAGGCGAGTACTTGAGCTCACAGCCTTGTCCATGGCCAGATGAACTTGAAAACTCCATCACAAGTCCATGTAGATGGAGAAGGATTCATCTCACTTCAGAGCATCACCATTACATAACATTGCATTTCTTGCATTCCTTGTCTTCTTCCTTCATCTCCTTAAGTGCTACAGAGGACAAACTCAAGCTTGCAGCCTCATCAATGGCTAGACAAAATTGAATTTTCCAACAACACATTTGGGAGGTGGAGAGAAGACATCATGCATCATAGATCTAATGTTAACATCTACATTCTCTCATTGATATCCATGCATGATTTCCAAACTTTTGTTGCATGATTTTGTTGCTTTAATTCCTTTATTGATGCGATGAAAGCCCACTATCTGGAGTAGAACTTTGGTGCACGTTTAGGTACCATGGGTTTGATGCACGGACAGCTATCATGGGCACCTATCATGTTTTGCTTAGATCCAGAGCAGTAGTGGACAAAGCATTTGTTTCCTTTGCTTCCTAATTCTCTTGATTTCTTGAGTTTGAATATGTATTGTCACATGTTTCTGCATGCCTATGCATGGCATCTAATGTTCTTTGCTTGTTTCATATTTTTTGTACTAAATATGGAAGGGGTCATGATATTGTCCTTGGGCATACATTCTTTAGCATTCAAATGCCGACATCGCCACACATGCGAGTGAATCAAGCCTAGAAATGCCGATTCGTCAGGTGTATGAGGGTGCCTAACACCTTCCCTATGTGTAACAAGAGTCCTTACTCTTTCTTTGGCCCACAATGATCAATGTGTTGCATCCATTGGCACGAATCATGTTTTCTCATCATATTTGCATTGTTTTATTGTATTTTCTTACATTCAAGTTTCCTCGTCTCTTGATTTTAATAGACATGGTGGCAACTCCATTTGTTCTATCTTGCTTCAGTGTTTTTGAGTCAATATCCTTCCTTGGATTCACCACTTCGTTGTGGCTTTATCGGTTCGCATGTGTTGGCTCCGTCCTGCACGCACGGTTCCCCAATCGCCGGCATGGTCATTGGAACTAGCAACTCCGTAGGGGATAATAGACTCTAGCTTTCGTTTTGGCTTTTCTCGCTCATTTTGGCTTTCCACTTGCTTGATTGTTTTGTTTTCCTTGCTTGCTTACTCTTATTAGCATTATCCATGTCTTAATTTCTAGTTTGATGCTATATTATATGCCTTTTGTATGGTTGATGTTATCATTTACACATATGCTATGCCACCACACATGCACATGCCATGCTTCATGCCTTTTGATGTGTTGTTTGTCTTCCTTTCCACCATCATGTGGGCATAATACTATCACATGCCATGCTCATGCCTTTTGTTTGATGATTGATGCTTGCTTGCCATGATTGGGTGTTTATTTCCCTTTTCGCATTTGTCATTCCTAGGGAAAGTAATGATATGTTTGCTTCCTCCTCTAGTTAATCTAAAATTTTGAAAGTAAAAAAAAGAAAACCTAAGCACAACTAGAGACATACATACACTCTTTTTCCTCATGGTTCAATAACAAATGCAAGTAAAAAATGCTAAGCATATTTACATGAATGATCATATAAGAGCTTGCATCTTCTCATCTCCTAAGTCTGTCTATTCAGTCTGAGAATGGTAGTCCTGACTTCTCGTTCTATGGCTTTGGCATGGGATGAGTTGTTGGTCTGCTCTCCGTTATCCGAGGTCGTGTTGGTGTTAGTAAATGATACAACCCATGGTTTAGTAGGGTCAAGGTTCCTAATGCACCACCTATTCACTGCATGAGCTTTGACCAGGATTTAGAGTGGGGACCTTACTTTCTACTATGAGTTGGAGTCCTGTACACCCATGAGAGAGTCCGGAGTAGTCACAATGCTAGGACACACTTAGATGGTGAGAGAGCACATATTAGATGCATTCATGTGCATGCGTGTCATTCATACCATTGTCATAATCATTGCATTGTTTTTTTTTTCTTTAGGTTTTGTTACCAGTTTTTTGCTTTTGCTTGTCGTCAAGTTAGTGTGCGAGTTCTTAGCTAGAGCTCGAGTGTTTCTTTCACTGACGCCCCTATTATGACCCTATTTCCACCATCTTTCCCTGAGTTATTCGTCGTTTTTTACGATAGCTTGTTATAGACTTCGTCCTCCTATTTACTGTCGTAGCCCTATTCGCACCTGCTCACGGATTACTATGGCATGACACATCAGTGAGCCTCTCCCTTTTGTTGCTCTAGGTGAGATCCCAGTTTCGATCCGTCCATCTTTCATTTGTCTTTAGTTGTTCCTTCTTTCCCCTCATGCATACTAGTTTTAGGCGCATTTGGACTCTCTACATTTTGCTATGGGGCGTTGGTAGACCATGATTTGTTAGGAGCCTATCACCAAGTTTGTCACGGTGATTGTCACCTAGGCTTTAGAGATGCTGATGTCTTTCCCCATTTAGGGCCCTTCTACTTTTGATACTCAACATGTTGTGGTGGTCTCCATTATAGGTTCTCTACCCTATGGATAGTCTATGTTCCAACTGCCCCTTGCATTAATTCCGTTGTCACTCCTATCCCTTGGCGCTCTCATTGATGGATCTCCTACCATGTAGATTCAACATTTAGTGACTCTCGCTCAAAAGCTGCAAGGAATGGCTTTGTCACTTAACCCCACATTGGCTATTTCTACTGCCACTCCTGAAGTCCTAGTGCAACCCACTCCAATGTTGTAGATTCAACCCACTACACCTCTGCCTCTACCATCACCTCAGCTTCTCATTGTATAGTGACGGGGGTTTCATATTTGCCTATTGCACCATCACCTCACTTTCCACAGCATGTAAATCCATCATCCTCAGAGTCCTTGGAGTTTACTGCCTGGTGTTGTGTCAGTGTAGTAGCTTTTGCACCCGCACTCTGCACCTCACAATGCACAGCATTCAACATATCTATTTCCTATGCATCAGTAGGTTCAGTCATCATCATTCCTACCACCACACTTAACACGCATGTATGGGTATGTCGAACCTCATGCCATGACACTAGGGGGAGTGATGGTGGATCCAAAGGCGTACTTAGATGCGACCCATATGGCATATGCGAGACCTACCCAAGCTACACCTACCTCGACAACAATGGCCTTGGATGCTTTTCTTGCAAGGATGAGCGATCTAGAAAGAGCACTACGATTAATGCATGGTGGCAACTGCCAGTCCTACTACAGGTTATTTTTCAGAGGTGACACTCCCACCTAACTTCCATATCCTAGACTTTGAAAAGTATAATGGTAAGGGTTGCCCCATCTCTTATCTCAAGGCGTACTGTGGAGACCTCGCCCAACTACAGGTTGGTGAGAGGTTGCTTATCCATTTATTCTAGAAAATCTTACTGGGCCCGCACTGAAGTGGTTTACCTCACTAGATATGGCCTCCATTAAGACATGGAATGACCTTAGTCAGGCATTCCTGAAATAGTATTCCTTCAACCTGGACTTGATTCCAAAGTAGGAGGATTTGGTCGCCATTTGAAAGAGACCCCAGCAACCACTTTGAGAGTATGTCGGTCGCTGGCATGCTCTAGCTTCATAGGTTAGAGATAGACCCTCTAATGCGGAGTTTATCGAGATTATCGAGATGATCATTCGTGGAGCATAGTCAACAACTGAGGCTTTGTTGAGTGTACAACCAATACCAGTTTTGCATCTTTGATTTGGGCAGGTGCTCATGTGGAGAGCTCACTCCGTAGTGATAGCTTTCCCACGCTCACCTCATTCATGAAGTAGGCCACCGCTTCCAGCAGTAGCAGCAATAGCAGTAGCAACAACAACAACAATGGCTCAAGCACTAACAACTCCAGAAGGAGGGATACTCCCAAGGTAGCTATTGCATATATTGGATCCCCTACCATGCCTACTAATGAGGTGAATCTACTAGCCCAGAATCAATTAGTTTACACACCAGCACCTAGGACACCATACATCACCACCACTACTAAACCAATGTATTCTATCGCACCAGTAAGGCAAGGATAATGCCAAGGGCAGAGACGACCTCGATGCACTGAGCGTGACTTCACACCATTGGTTGAGCCTTTGAGTGTCATCTTTCCTAAGGTCACATCACTCCTAAAGCTTTTGAAGATTCGTCCACTATAGAATCCCCTCTCGTAGTGGTACAAAGCGTATCTGTATTGTAGTTTTCATCGAGCCATGGTGTATTCGATTGATAACTGCTTCACTTTATGGAATACTATACAAGACTTGACTGATCGTAAGGTCAATATCATTAACACGTAGGAGGCAAACACCACACCTACACCAACATAGACAATAGTAGTTTCACACCCCAATATTGGTAACCAAGCTCTGCTTGAGCATCCGAGCTCAAGAGGTGCTAGTACTTCATGAGTTCATTCTATCTTCTCTTCTGGGTCCACTACATTCTTGGTGGACCCTCTAGATTTGATTCATGATGTTCATGCACCCTTTCCTATCCAACTTTATCAATTGGCTTTAGCTAATGCCGAATCAACAATCCATATGATTCAGTTAACTACAAAGTTGGAGCGCACTATTGTGCAACCTACCATACATTCTTAGGCTTCTACACCCATTTGCCTACTAGCAAAGTCTGAGCCAAAGTCCTCTCAACCCACTCAATTTCTAGCCCAACCAATTATTTCTTCTACCAGTTTACCAATAGCCTCATTAGAGCTGATAGCTCATTCTCCTTTGGTCATTAACTTGACTAGAGACACCCATCGTGTGCCCTACAACTATGCCATAGAAAAGTGCATGGAGATCACATGATTAGATAAGGTGTACAAGCCATCAACCCCAATAGCAAAGCCTAGCCACCCAGTACATACTCCTTCTCAACCAGAAAGCCATCCCACCAAGCCCACTACAGTATAGTCCCTTTGTAAGTCCACCACAACCGCCACCAATAAGAAAGACTAGCCTTCAGTAGATATAACTTCCCAACTAAAGAAGGTAAAGGCTTCTCTATTTTGGATGTTATCCATACTTCTTTAGAGGATCGAGAAGCCTTCCTTAGGATCTTTCAAGTTGCCCATGTTCCCCCTACTATAGAACCAGCTGCCCTAAAGAGTATGGTGGGCATGATCGTAGCATCGTAGGTTATCTCTTTCTCCAGCCAAGAGTTACCACCAACAGGGATTAACCATAACCAATCTTTGTTTATCACAGTGCAATATCAAGGATTCCACACTCCCTTCACATTGGTTGCTAATGGAGTAGGATTAAATGTTTGTCCCTTGTGCACAACAAGTAAACTCGGATTCAAAGTCGAGGATATCATGCCTAGGGCCAAGTGAATGATGGCCTTCGACAATACACACTATGATGCTCTAGGGATTCTAGTTATTCCCCTTATTATCTGGCTTGTTGAATTCGATGTGGAATTATATATTGTTGATCTAGAGCCCTCCTTTAATCTCCTGCTTGAGCGCCATTGGCTCTATAAGCATCAAGTGATCCCCTCAACTCTCCAGCGCATGATTAAGTTCTACTTGGGTGACAACGTCATTGCCGTCATGTTAGAAAATTTTGACAAAGAGAAAGTTGAGGTGGCGTCTTCTGTTTTCCTCCAAATTATCCATTTTGACCCCAAATCATCATACCTCATGTTTCGAGTTAATCTGTTTGAGCCAGTTAGCTGTATCCCTAATCTTAAACATGCCAGTTATTTGGTCATTCACAGTAAACCATTTTTGATGGTGGAAAATCTATGTCATAAATGGGGATACGTAAAAGAAATACCCCTCAGGTGGTACTATAACCATGCCAGTGACAACCTCGGGCGTGGTGCGGATGGCCAAATGCGCGAGGACCAGCGAAGTCATGGCAAAACAATAAAAATAACGATAAAATGCAGGAGTTGCCACCTTGTGTACTTAAAAACGGGAGATGAGGAAAACTGTTTTAAAACATTAAAACTATGCAATCAAGCCAATGGAAAAGGTCAATCATGAACCAGAAAATGGGTAAAGATCCCTGTTATGCACGAGGAAGGTATCAAGCACCCTCGTGCACCCGAGAAATCGGTCTTTCAAGGGTTTCTCGTTTACTTATATGAAATGTTGGCTTTTCAGCCTTTTCTTGTACACACAATGGTGATATGCAATGCGATGTTATATGCAAGTAGTGTCTTATGCTAAACATAGGTAAAAGAACTGTGGGGTGTGTCCTAATGCTCTGAAAGATCACTCAAGGCATGGACCGAATATCAGTGCAAAGATATTGCACAAACATAACCATAGATCCAGTAATATCTAGTGACTACCGTCCTAGCTTTGCTACATGCAAAACCTAAGCTATCATGCATAAAAGAGGATGAAATTAGACTGGAGTCATCCTAATATATCTAGGAAGACACCAAAACAAAACCAGAGGCAAAGCAAATCAGGAACCATATTAATTATCATGCCAAAAGTCACTGTTGGTGCACTGAAAATAGGTAGGTGCACCTGTTTGGTGCACCAGACTGGTGCGCTTGCTTGGTGCGCCACCTAAGTACACCACTAAAGTGAGCTAACAATGTGTGCCACTGAAGTGAGACCCAGAAATCACAGAAGCAATTAGTGAACTTGATTGATATGCTATGCGATATAAAACCTTGCAAACATGCTCGAGACCATCTAAAAACACATCCTAGACATCTATGAAACCTAATCTCATATAAATTCATCTCTTTCCCAAAAAGCCATGAAAGAAAGAACGAAACCAAGACACCATGGCATGAGCCTTGTGCTCAAGGGCAATAAGCCTCACACAAGACCACAAAACTCCTATATTGATAAAAACCAATGGACCCCAGCTATGCTACCTAGGTCTGGATCATGGACTGGTGCAAAAGAATTCTCTAGACAAAAGTCCAAACAGGCAACCAGTTCACCAGACCCTAGTGGCAAGCAAAATTCAATAGATGCAAAACTAATGCAAATAGTGTTATTACATGATGAAATTATGCAAGAATGAACATGGTATATCAGAGATCAAACATCAGAAAGATCATAGTCCAAAACAATCAGAAAGGCATGCGAATCATGATGCAAAATAGGCTGCTTGCCCCCTGTGACTAGGCTGGTGCGCCAAATTGGTGCACTCTAGATAGTCTATTACAGACTATGGTCTGATTGCAGAGCCTGGGCCAAATGCATGCAGGTAATTACATGAATGATTATTCAGATCATTAACCTAGATGTTAGGGAACATAATTATACTAAGTAATCAAATCTAAAACATTCATTTCATTCTCTCTTTATCTATGCATATTCATGGGTTCCTTAAGACTACAGCTACCTATGGTTTTTTTATGATGCATGGGAGTATCCTGGTTGACTTAAATAGCATGGGAACATGATATGGAATGCGAAGGTTACATCACAGTACAAGCAATCATCATGACTAACAAATATTGAACAGAACTTCATGAAAAGGCATCATAAACTTCAAACTAAGCAAAAAGGTGCAAGTGAACATCCACATAGCAAAAAGTGCAAGCAAATATCAACATAGCAAAGAGTGCAAGTATCATCAGCAAAAAAAACACTATATTAACTAAGTTTGCAGTGTGTGCCCCATTCAAAGTGGCATGCAAAGACTACATGGAAGTGAAGAGGGGACATACCTATGGTGTACTCCTTGGGTGGCTCAAGGTGTCTTCTCCTTGGTGCTTTGGACACAGTTGGGAGTGCTCTGAAAGTAGAAGTGCTGGTTGCTCAAAGATGGTGAATTGCTAAGAGAGCTAAAGTGTTGCTCATGGGTGGCATTTAAAGGGGATGAAGTTGTAAAGCCTTGTGATGCCAAAAGCCACGGAAAGCAACAGTCTTGCGCTAGAAGATGGACAGCCAAGGCCAGCACCCTGGAAAATGGTTGTGCGCCAGCTTGGTGCTCCACATTGGTGCGCCAGCTTGGTGCTCCACCTTGGTGCCCAGCTTGGTGCTCCATCTTGGAGCACCATGATGGTGCTCCATATTGGTGCTCCATTATGGTGCTCCATATTAGTGCTTTCCACCTAGATGACTGGATTATTAATCAGACCATGGTTTTGTTATAGGCTTAGGGTAACCAAGATGCCAAATAAAGTTCAAATAAGGTTAGGATTGCCGTATCCAAAGCAACATCCTTTTGGAGAGTTCGCCTACGAGCTGCCTTAGAATCAGGGTGTCTACAGATGCCCCTCCCTGAGTGAGGTCGAAGGACGGAGGGAACCGAGACCAATGCTCAGGGTTGACAGGATACCCCTATTTTGAGGCTGCGGAGAGATTATGTTTGCTACAGGCATTAGGTCACTTATCCGCTGGATGCCCTGAAAGTCATGACTTGTTGCCAAATGCAAAATGCAACTAGAATGCATGTGAATGCCGAGTCAAATGCTGAGAATGCGATGCAATGCAAAATACAAATGCAAGAGCTGATGCTAAAGGTAGATGTGACATCTAGGCCTAATTATCCATTTTAATTATAGACCATGTAATTGATTGTGATGTTGCTTAAATGGTTTATTAATGGATAATCTGTTGATTTTGGATGTGTGAGCTTGTGGCTGGGTTTCAGTGCACCTGTTTATGATTTGGGATCAATGTGGAGTCCAGTTTGAGGATGCACAATCACCTCAATTTACGTGCCCGTCATTCCTCTTTTCTTTCTTTCTTTTTTCTCCTTCTCGCACTCACGAGCTCACCACACACCCGTCTTCTTCCCATTCACCCTACTCAGCTAGTGCCACCACCATCCAGCGACCCATGCCTCACCGTCATCTCCGACGGGATGGTCGGCTGGCGTGATGCGGGATGAGGAGGGGATATGAGAGGCAGAGGCGAGTGGAAAAGAGTGAGCTGCGCCGCAAGGAGGAAGAGGGAGAGGAAGAACGATGTACGGGCAATTGAGGAAGAGGCGCTGGCCGTTCGTGTGGTCCGCTGGCGGGAGAGGCATCGCCAGGGCGCGAGAAGGCTTGCCGGAGTGGGGGAAAGGTCGCCGAAGGGCTGAGTCGGTACGCGTCTTCTTCCCTTTCCTTTGCTCATTGTTTCCTTAACAATGGGTTAATTGTTTGGAAATTGAGATAAATGCATGAAAAATTGTGAAAAAATCCTAAAATGGTTGGAATGTGATATATAGCATGAGAATATAGATATCATGCGGTTAGGATTGGTATTTGTGGGGGAAATGCAATTTTGGGGTTGAAGGCTATAGTAGCCGTTCTTGAGCCTTTTCCCCTTGTGATTTTCGTATAAACTGTGTGGTGGATGAAATCATGATTGGATTGAGGGATTTTGAAGTGCACTCAAGGGTCTACTCCCTGTGTTTTACTCATAATTTTTGATGTGTGTTTGAGGGGTTCGATTGAGACACCCACCTTGGGCGATTTCCATTGTTCGGAATAGGGGAGGTGCACTTGTTTCGGGTGATTCGGCATGCCGAACTGAATTCAGCATCCCGAATCTTTATCATATTAAGCCAGATACCTAATTTCGGCAGATCGAAAACACTCAGTCGACCGATTCAAGGGTTTTCGGTATACTAAAGATATTCGATGTACCGAACTAGGGATCTTCGATATACCGAACTTGAGATTCGCTCTGCCGATTTTGCCCTGGGCCTGATTTATACAATGTGATTATTAAATGGAAAGGAAAGGTTTTAAATGAACTGTTGGCATATGTTAATGATGTTTTCCCCATGTAATGACATGGAGGAATGTGGAACCCAAATAAATAAATTTGGGAGTGGTTTTGGGTTTTGGTCCCATAAATGAATGAAAACGATGATTTTGTGTGGTTTTGGGCATGACCCAATTTATGATTTTAAGCATGGTTTTCATGACTTGAGTTGGGACCCCAGTGGAGGGTCAGGTGTTGCAAGGAGATAGAGTCCTGCAACGAAAAGAATGTAATGGAAAATGGTTTTGAAAATAAAGTTTAAAGAGTTTTGAAATGGAACACTAATAATGTGTTAAGAGACTACGGGGGTTGGTGTCGACAACGTGGTAGGAGTATGAGGCTCCAATGAACCAGTTGCCAGACACGACTATGGTTGCGGAGCTTGAGACGGTGTAGGCTGAGCCTAGGTTTTTGAGCCTAGTTGTTTGGGTCACCGACAGTGTAGGCTGAGCCTGGGTTGTTGTACCTAGTTGTTCGGGTGACCGAGCTCGTGACGGTGTAGGCTGAGCCTAGGTTATTGAGGTTAGTTGTTCAGGTCACCGATGGTGTAGGCTGAGCCTGGGTCATTAGATCTAGTTGTTTGGGTCACTGATGGGGTGTCAGACAGAGACGTATCTCTGTGCACATATGAAAATGAATTGAGGCCAGTTGACCAGGGCGGTGACATCCCGCACAGGGAATTTCACTACGGCAGTGCAAATAGGTAGCGGAAAGGTTGTCCTCGCCTACTGCTTGTGCGCCTAGTTACCCCTGATCAAGGTAACAACAGTAAAGAAAAGTGGAAATGAATAAAGAAAAAGAAATGTGATTTGGTCTAGACTAGACTTATGAAATAGTCCTAAAATCCTAAAGTGGATTAATGATGATGTTTTACCAGTTACCAGCCTATATTTATGATTTGGTTTGATCCTGAGAGGCATTGTGTTTTAGGCTGGATCTGGTTAGAAATGTGAATTTGAAAGTGTGATTTTGGGAATAAATCCCAATTATTGAAAAGGATATGTTTTGGAAAATGAATTCCAAAGGTTTTGAAAGAAAATGCAAAGGTGTGTTTTTGAAAGAGAATGTGGTTTTGGAATGAGTTTCCATATGTTTTGAGGAAAGAAAAGAAACATGGCTTTTGAAAAGAGCATGAATTTGGGATGGAATTCCCAAGTGATTTCCAATAAAACGAAATCTAACACCTGTAAAATTCACTTTGTAATTATTTACATTTTATGAATTTTATTTTCCTGAACAGGTGTTACTGTTCCGAGGCCCATTGTGTGGTTTGGTGCTTTTGGGCTTGGGCCTCGTGGGTTGGCTTCTTTTTGCGTGTTCCTG
>JAMKQA010047118.1:0-19467 GCA_024699735.1 Posidonia australis | reverse complement strand
TGCATATCTCCTAACATGCATGTAAATGAATCATGGTTCTTATTACAAAGGAATTGAAAGAAAAGACAACTCCTAGAAGTAACAAAGTGCAGATTTTCATGCTAAAAATAAAGAAACATGCTGGTAAACTAGGTATAGATTTGCATGTAGAATATCTTGCAAAGGAAACGAAAATCTCATCATAGAACTCTCATGTAAACAGTAAAATTCAGATCATATATGAAGTCTAAGGCATGCTTTATTCAGTGCAAAAGCTAAGATCGTAAAAGAAGAAAAGTGAGGAACCTACCTTGCCCAAGGTATTCCTTCCAAGAAAACCCAAGATAATATAATCCTCGTTGCTTTGGAAGGGCTGGGAATATCTCAGGATGCAAGGGAAAGCTTGAGAACACAAGAGAGAAGTTGCAGAATTCAGGAAATGGCTTCCTCTAGATCTCTCTTGGATCCTTCTAACCTCTTCTAATGGTTGCCTATAGGTGTCCTTATATAGGGATTTCTCATGGGTAACTCCTAGGAATGCAAGCAGCCTCCTAAATGAAGAGCCTAGGAAGATTCCATGGCATATTCGTTGGTGGAGGTAACATCCATGGGAGGTGGAAAGCCAGCAGCCAGCAGGCTGAGAAGTGGCTGTGCGCCAGCTCGGTGCGCCAGCTTGGTGCTCCAGCTAAGTGCGGCACTTATGTGCTCCTACTTGGTGCTCCAGCTAGGTGCTCCACATTGGTTCTCTAACTTGGTGCTCTCCCCTACCTGTCTGGATTTCTAATTGGGCTGCGGGCCTGCTATAGGTTTATGGTTGGTTTAGCTAATGGGGTTAGGTTTGCCACATCCAAAGCAACATCTGGAAAGCTTATCTATGAGTCACCTCAAAATCGAGGTGCCTACAGTTCCTTAATGAGTTTTGTATCCCTGCTCGTCCTCCTACATACATGGACCTCCCAGTTCCGTCCCGTGCTACTGCTAGGAGTCGACATGCGGCTGCTTTGGCTTCTCAGGAGAAGTACATTCTTTGAGAAGTTAACTATACTGATTACATAACTTGGTATAGATGGGTTAGGAAACCATATCTCTTTGAGAAGGCCATGCGTGACAGCCAGCGTGGCATGTGGTATGCCTCTGATTGGGCTAAGGTAAAGGCATTGTATTTCTGCTTAAATAAATCTGCTTCGCATAAAAAGCTGATTTAACACATGCTTTCCTTTGCTTCCACAAGGATTTGAGGAGCGATTCAGTGCCTTCTATCAGGATATTTGGTGGAAATGGGTATGCTAACATTTATTTAAGCTTGTACATTTCATATATATGTTGTAAGTTTATTTGACAACTCTGCGAATTTCATACAGGAACTTTAGTTGTAGAATATTATATGGGTAAATTCTTTTCCACCTTTTTTCCTTTAATAGCATGTACCCTGTCGTCGTTAGAGATCTGACTTGCTTTTGATGATTTTTTTCAGCAAGACTACTCGGTCGATGAGGTGAATGTCGTGACTAGTGGAGAATTCACCTTGGAAATGTCCGAGGAGGATCACTCTGATACGAAGGTCTCAAAGAGGGTCCTTAGTTCTACCGCTCGCTCTCAATCTGCTGTTGCTACTCGTTATTCACGCCGGATAGCTCGAAGGGGAGCTCGACTCATGGCCAAGAATGCCCAAGAGAGAGCTTCAGACAAGGAGGATTTCGACGAAGAGTAGCAAATCCCCTTGTTCAAACTCTGCTTCATTTTTTATCATTTGTAGATGAACAATATAATTTGTACTTCAATTATTATTATGTATGCAAATTTGCTTTGGAATGCAACCCCTTTCTCGGGTACCTACTTGTGTGTTTGGAATGTATGTCTCTTTGTAGGTTTTGAAGAATAACGTCGGTTTGGGTGAACTTGATTTTTAGAGCAGGTTCTGTTCTACTGTCTGTATTTTGGTGTGCTTGTGATGTGTGCCTGTGATGTACGCCTGCTATGTGCGCTAACATGGTGCGCCTGCTATGTGCACTAGCATGGTGCGCTTGCTGTGTGCACTCTGATCAGAATGCCAGCCTACATTCCTTTTCTGCTACATCTCCTCTTTCCTTTCTATATTACTTCATATTTCTCTATGAAATCCGATCCCTCTCTTGCTGCAAACACCATTTTCTAGCCCCCAAAATCCTTTAGGCTTTGCTTTTGTCTTCAAGGTGTTGGTTACACTCCTCATTTACTTGCAATGGTATGTCATCTTGCCTGATCTCTTTCACGTGACATAAAAAATCGTTTTTTGAGAGAGTCCTTGCATTTACACGGATTCACATGTTCTTTTCATTTGATGTGATCCTTATTGCTCATATTTTTACATATTTTGCAAAGGAAAAAAGACTATATCTCCTGAATTTTCATCATTCTTAAGATCTATGAACTTGTTTGATCCTCCCCATCAAGAGAAATCATTTTGCCACATGGCTTCTCTATTCTCTTTTTTTTTATTGTTTGGCCCAAATTTGATTTTACTTCATTCCCATTATGTTTTGATCCAAGATATATCTTCATATTTTCACGTAGGGATATCCAACCATGGTGACACCTAAACACTACTTCGATGTTCTGCAAACATGGATTGGTGCACTAACTGTTGAGGATCGTGAGCAACTGCGAGTTTGGGGCATATCCTCTTCATTGTTGAACATTGCCAAGGTGGAGGTGAACTGGCATTTGCTATGCGCTGCTTCTAGATTTTAGAAACCCACTTTCCATGTATTCCGCTTTGGGTAGATGGAACTAACTTCTACCCTAATGGAAGTCCGACGGATCTGCGGCCTATCGCCATACATGTCACCACCCGTCTTCATGTGCCGTAACAATTACTCTTTTGTTCTGAGCCAACTTACTGGTTTATCCTGAAGTGCTTGTGAGAAAAGCCTCATTTGTAGGGATGGATAGACTCCAATGCTACGCTTAGATTATTTTGACAAGATTGTAGGTAACCGTGTATCAGCAAGTAGCTTATGGTTTCGCAGCTTTGTAGTGCACTTCCTTGGGGAACTCATCTTCAATCATGGCCGAATGACAGTCGCCATTGAGGTCACGGAAGTAGCACTAGCCATGATCACTCATCAAATTGATCTTGCCCCCATTCTTCTGGTAGAGACCTACCTTGGCTTGGATCAGGCATTGAAGCGTTCTTGGCATTTTTATGGTTGTGGTGCCTTAGTGTAAGTAAGTTAATATTGCTATTCAAGTGATTCATTGTGCTAATCTAACTATACTTTGCTTCTTTTTTGATGGACTTGGCTTGCTGCTCATATAGGGGTGGATGTCCTGCGCCTCCAACATTCTATCTTTGACTCTTACAGTCGCACCAACCATTCACACACCCTTCCTGGCGTTCAAAAAATATGCGAGAGATTACAGAATCTTACTAAGGATACTGTAGTTTGGCGTATTTTGTTCACAACTGCAAAGCCCTTCACTGTCATCTTCAACAACAGCAACATGTGACTAGTTATCCTCCCAGGACTCACGGGCAGTGTGGAATACCATCCTGTTCGTGTTCTGTGCCAATTTGGCTTTTGCCATGATTCGATTGAGCAGAGCCCTATGCCTAATTGCTACAAAGGATATGCACTCGGTTCCACTGCGACAACCTCCGAGCTCGCTCGCTTGATAGGTTGTGGCTTTCAATCTTCTGAACTTGCCATAATTGAAGGTTCGGGTTGCACAGCGGAATACGAGGCCGAAATCCAGGAAACATGGCCTATGAATGAAATTCCTCTTGGTGGCACTTCATCTGTAGGAGCTGGCAGCTCCAAAAAAGCAAGAATCAATTGATTGTAACTTGAGGGTCCACTATTATAAATTTCCCTTGTATTTTCAACAAGTGAGCAACTATTGTATAAGTGATGAGCTGTAATAAAGGAACAAACTTGTTTCATGATGCATCTTTCCTTGTAAACTTTATTGCTTTCCCCATGAAATATTCCTTCTTAGTGAAGACCTAGATTTGGCCTGTCTTAACAATGAATTCAGCCAACACTCTTTCAATAAGCAGCTTGTATTGCTCGTCATGCACCTGGCACCCACATGTCTTGATAATGAATCCAATCTACTCTCTTTGTAGTAAGCAGCTTGTGTTGGTCCACATGCTCCTGATAACAATATTGTCCCAGTGATCCTCTTGACTTAGGAAGGCAACTGACATGCCCCTGGTTGAAACTCCCTTTTTGTCAATATTCCAACTCAAAAGGCAGCTAACATGCACTTGGTTGGAACATAAGCAAATGCCTTGCAAAACAGTGCCAAATGCAAAAAAGATCTAAAATGCTGAACGTCAAATGATTTATGCAAGATTTATGTAAGATTGAGCCAAGATTTATGCGTAGTGTATACAAGATATTGGTGCCCTCAGCGCCAAGGAAACCTTTATTACCTGCTACAAGGGACTGGAATGTCCTCAACTCACTTGCCACTACCTAAATCCTTAGGTTTATTGGTGGCTCTCACTCAATCAATGGACTTTTGGGATGAAACGGGCTCCATGCCAAACTCCTAGGAACTTATACCTACTTTTTCAATAATTTTTTACTCCCTCAAAGGTATGCTGACTCACACTATCCCTACTTGGAGGTAATAAACACCTAGGCTTGGGGTGGTTGGTCTTTTTCAATTTAACTTAAGGGGTGGCTAGTCCCTTTGGAAATATGGGCTTGGTAGGTGTATGCTTCAACTCCTCTCCAAGATGAGTTATAGGGATAGAGTTGTCCCGCATGATTCTCTCATTGGAGTTGACTTTTGTCTTCATCTTCTATCTTCTCATTTCTTTTATGCTCCGATGTCTATGTTTATTTTTCCTTTGCTCACCTCTCACTCTCATCTTAACATTTTATCGCTCTCTTGAAGTATAGGTCCCTTGGGAATTTGTACATTTCGTCCAATTCCCCACGAATAGTGGCTCCATCACCTTCTAGGTCACACAAGTAGTAACACATGATAAGGATCAAAACTCTTCCTAAGTAGGTTGGCCTTTCGATTTTCCTCATCGGGCAATGATTATGCCAATGTTTCCTATTATGATTATAATGCAAAAGAAAAGAAAGTACAATGTGTATGATGCAACATATGTGATGTGTGGATGTAGTCACTTAAGACACTAGAATGCTAAGGCAAGAAACATAGAGATGTATGGTCTGTAATGGTATACTTTGCAAGGCTTGAGAGTGGTGGAAAATCACTGGTTGTACTTTTTTAGGTAGGATGCATTGACTGGCTTTGACTGCTCCACATGATCCATACCCTCAAGAATGACTACGCCTTCGGACAGGGCTTCTTTGACAACGAACGGTCCACACCAATTGGGCCTGAACTTCCCTCGAGCATTAGGTAGGTGAATGGCGTGCAAAACCAAATCACCTGGTACAAAATTTCTGGGTCGAACTTTCTTTTGATATGCTCAGGCCATTCGCTTTTGGTAACACTGGGCATGGTGCATGACTTGTAATCTGTGCTCGTGAATCAGGTCTAGTTGAACATATCGGTCTTGGACCCATTCTGCCTCATCAAGCTGAGCTTCTTTCAAAATTCTGAGTGAGAGAATTTCCACTTCGAAAGGAAGGACTGCTTCCATGCCATAGACGAGTGAATATGGTGTTGCTCCCTTTAATGTTTGGATTGATGTCCTATAAGCCCATAGTACGTAAGGGAGCTTTTCATGCCAGTCCTTGTGAGTCTTCGCCATTTTTTCCAAAATCTTGATCTGATTCTTGTTAGCTGATTCAATTGCACTGTTCATTTGTGGCTGATATGGCAAAGATATGTGGTGCTTGATTTTGTAAGTCTGAAGATAGTCTTTGACTCTTTTTGCTATGAAATTTGTTCCATTATCTGATATGATTGCATGTGGAACTTCATATCTAACAATGATATTATTCCTGATGAATTTTTCTGTAGCTGCCATTGTGATTGTTTTGTATAATGTCGCCTCGACCCACTTTGTGAAATAATTGATGGCCACAAGAATGTACCGATGTCCGTTGGATGAAGCTGGATGTATTGCCCTGACAACATCAATTCCCCAGATAGAGAAAGGCCAAGGTGATGACATGTTATACAGCTTTTGTAGGGAGCATGTATGAAGTTACCGTGTACTTGGCAATTGTGGCATTACTGCACAAATCGGCAATAGTCCGTTTCCATGGTGGACCAAAAATAACCCTACAACATGATTTTCTTGGCTAAAAGCACTCCATTCATATGTGGACTACATGTTCTTGCATGAACTTTTAGCATCAATATATCTGCCTCCTTCTTATCCACACATCTAAGGAGCATTTGGTTGTACGATTTTCTATATAGGTGCCCTGCTCTAAGTGCATATTTGGACGCCAGTTTATCAAGGTCTTCTTATCCGTTGCGGAGATGCCGGATGGGAATTCATCGGATTCTAGGAAAACTTTGACATCATGATACCAGGGTAATTCTATTGCTAGTTTTGCTTCTTGGATGTGTATACAATGTGTAGGCCGCTCTACGCAAGTTACTGAAATATCTGCTGCATGGGCCTCTGGTACCGATAGCCATGATGCCAGAGTTGCCAATGCATCTGCGTACGCATTCTTGGCCCACTTCATGAAAGAGAATTTGACCTCTTTGAAATCATCAATCAACTTTAGCAGATGCTCATGATATAACACAAGTTTCTGGTCTTTAGTTCTCCAATCACCATTGATTTGTGAAATGACCAACATTGCATCCCCATATACTTGTAGCTCTCGAACACCTTGTTCTAGTGCAACATGTAATCCCTAGATGCATGCCTCATATTAAGCATCATTGTTCTTGCATTTGAATGTCAATTTGCTTGCAAAAGGAATTAATTGTCTCTACGGTGTTGCTAAAACTACACTAATGCCTCTTCCCTTTTTATTGATGGCGCCATCAAAATATAGACAGCACTAATGTTCATTCCTGGGGCTTTCTGACTCTACATCACCCATTTCAAATAGAATGTCTTCATCTGGAAATTGTGTTTGCAGTGGTTGATATTTTGGCAAAGGTAAGTCAGCCAAAAGATCCGCCATCACTTGACCTTTCATCGACTTCTATGTCACAAAGGTAATGTCATATTGCGACAACATAACCTACCACTTGACACATCTGTCTACTAAGGCTGACTTCTGGAATAGGTACTTGATAGGATCGTGGCGACATAATAGTAGGATTGGATATGCCATCATGTAGTGCCTTAGGCGCTAAGTGGCCCATACTAGGGATAAGCAAATCTTTTCTATGGTGTTGTACTTGACCTCGCAGTCATTGAACTTCTTGCTGAGATAATAGATTGCCCTCTCTTTACGTCCTGATTCATCGTGCTAGCCTAAGGCTACGGCCATGGAGTGCTGTGTAGTTGAGAGATATAATAGCAGAGTCCGTCCTGATGTAGGAGGAACTAAGACTGGTGGTTTCGCCAGAAGCTGCTTGATCTTGTCAAAGGCTACTTGGCATTTGTCGTTCTAGTGAATCTATGCATTTTTCCTCAAGAGCTTGAAGATTGGCTCATAGATGGGTATAAGTTGTGCTATGAATCGGCTAATATACTGTAATCACCCCAATAATCCTCGAACTTCTTTTTTAGTGACGGGGGTTGGCATATTAATAATGGCTCTGGCTTTGTGGAGATCCACCTCTATTCCTCTCTGGCAAATGATGTAACCAAGGAACTTTCCAAAAGATACCCCGAATGCGCATTTACTAGGGTTGACACGGAGCTTATACTTTCTCAAACGGTCAAACAACTTCCTTAAGCAGGAGAAATGATCCTCGGGCTCTTTGGACTTGGCGATCATGTCATCCACGTACACTTCAATTTCTTAGTGCATGAGGTCGTGGAACAATGCGGTCATGGCTTTCTGATATGTTGCGCCTACATTCTTTAGCCCAAATGGCATTACCTTGTAGCAGAAGACTCCCCAAGGGGTGATGAAAGATGTCTTCTCCATATCTTCTTCTGTCATTCTGATCTGGTTGTATCCTGAGAACTCGTCCATGAAAGATAAACATTTTTTGCCCTGTTGTATTGTCAACACGAATATCAATGGGGGGAAGCAGGACGTCATCCTTAGGGATCGCCTTGTTGAGATCTCGATAGTCTATGCACTTGCGGACCCGCCTGTCTTTCTTTGTCACTGACACCACGTTTGCGAGTCACTCACGATATAAGATGACCTTGAGGAAATTGACTTTATGTTGTTTCATGATTTCCTCCTTGAATTTCAACAGCCACTGAGGTCGCCATCTGCGAAGTTTCTACTTGACTGACTTTGAATTTAGTTTTAGTGGTAATGTGTGTAACACCACTTCTACGTCCAGGCCAACCATATCATCGTAGCTCCATGCAAAAACATCCACATATTCTTTCAAGAAGGCTATAAATTATGCCTTTTCTTGTGGTGATAGCTTGGCACTAATGTGTGTTTCTTTAATATCTTCTGCCGTGCCAATGTTAACAAGCTTTGTCTCTTCCTCCACATGTAAGTTAGGCCCCTCTGGGTCATTATCATGAGGCTGAAACTGCGATGGCACGTTATCATCATTTTCAACGTCTGTACCGTCTGCCTCGATAACATTATCTTCCTCTCTGTAGGTAATGAGCTCAGATAGGATTTCTTGCTCAAAGGTTGGATCTGTAATATTGACCGAGAGGATTTCCTCTAATTCTATCCCCTAATGGTGCTTCATAATGGTCACAGTGATTTTTGTTTTCTTGTAGTTGCACTGGGCGACCTCTTCTGCAATACGATTGCTTGGGCCAACTGAAGACTTAGTACTCTATGTTTCGAATGTTGGTGCATCTCTATTTACATTTTTGATTTTTTAAGATTTTCTGATCTTTTTGAGTTTTCTAGGTTTTCTGTTTTTTTTGTATTTTCCATAATATTTACAAAAGATGTTGCATGTCGGCGGCTGTCCTGCTGCTGACTAATGAAATTGCTGCCGCCTGTGCTACTTCTTAAGCCTAGCTCAGGGTTTTTTTTTGCACCTCACCCCTAAGGTGAGGCTTGTTTTACCAATACCAGCTAGTCCGCCTACAGGCTGCCGAGAGATTAACTCTATTGGTCTAGCAAACACTTTCTTTGATTATTGAAGGACCATAACTAAAGCTTGGTCCTACTAGGGTACTGGTGGCTTTGACTGTGATTCTGAAACTGCCTTTCCCTTCCTCACTCTGTTGTGCTCCGCTAGATCCTCTACGAGCACATCCAATTGTTCTTGAAACAAGACATCCAGGTCACCAACTATGTCATCTGTCAAGTTGTTTTTTGAATCTTCTTTCTGAACAAGGTCTTCCACTGTCATTGCCTGACACACTGCTGATTGTCCTGACTCTGACTAAACTGAACAATTCTAAAACTGCTCATGGATCTGCTCAATAACCTTCTCTGACTCTAACTGATCATTATATGAATAAGAATATTTTGGACAAATCCAAATTGTTGCTAACTGTGTCACTAGGTTAGTAAATGGGCTTTGGTTCAGATCCAAGACGTCTGCACTGGTAAAGTTAGTCAAATCCCAATGAATAATCATCTTTGGAGACATACAAGAGCGCGGGAATCCCTTCTTCTAGAACTAGTGCACATAGCCCAATCCTTCACGCTCTCTCCACTCTTTTGCCTTGATTGGCTCGTCGATTCCTTGGCCATATCGCCCAAGGGGGTTCCTTTCTTGTATCTCCACTTGCAACACAAGTTATCGACCATCGAATGGGGATTATTACGAACGGCCAGACGACTGATGCACTCGAGAGTAGGAATGAAATTAACCGACTCATACCGGTTGACACAGTATAGAATATCAGAAGGCTTGGGATCAAACTGAACAGTCTGGGGGGCTACAGCAAAGACTGCCTCAACCTTTTCCAAATCTTCCGCCATGACAACAGCAACACTGTCATCCCATCAGAACTTGATCATTCGATGAATAGTTGAAGGATTGACCTGATGCTTGTGAAGCCAAGGGCATCCTAGCAAGAGATTAAAGGAGGGCTCGATGTCAATGACGTGGAATTCGACATCAAAGTGGGCTGGACCAATGATCAACGGAATGACCAAGATCTTGAGTGCAATGTGGTGCGTGTTATCGAAGGCCGTCATCCCTTTCACAGATGGTATTTTATCTTCAGACTTGAATCCAATTGCACTTGCAGCATGCAAGGGGCAGACATTTAAATCAGCTCCGTTGTCTGCCAAAATGAGGGGGATGAGAAAGCCTCGGTACAGGGGGGATTGTAATGTGTTCCTAACGGTGGCAACACTTGACTCGAGAAAGAGATTACTTGTGGCGCTGCAATCATACCCATCATACTCTCGAAAGTGGCTGGCTTGATGGTTGAGGATACGTGGGCAGCTTGGAAGACTCTAAGGAAAGCTTCTCTATGCTCGGCTGAAGTGTGGATCAAATCCTAGATGGAGTTGTCAGCTTTAACTTTCTTCAGCTGAGCGATTATGTCAGTTGAAGGTTGGTCTTTTTTGGTGGGAATGGATGGAGCTATTCTTGGTGCCGGTGGTTGTGAGGGCTGAGCTTGCAACTGGATGAGAACTGGTGCTGGAAGGCTAGGCTCAGATGCGGGAGGTCTAGAGGGTTGAGCTTCTCACTGGATGGGATTTGGTGTTGGAAGACTCGGTTTGGGTGTTGGGGGTCTGTACACCCTACCCAATCGTGTTACTTTTGCACACATTTCTACGGCATAATCATATGGAACACGATGAGTGTCATGAGTAAGGGTGATGACGACCGGAGGACGGGCTGCTAGCTCTACTAGGATAGCTGGCAGATATGAAGCTTGGTAACCCTAAGGTGCTGAAGACTTAAAAGGTCCAGATTGTGCCAAGCCACAAGGCAAACTGTTGTAGGTGGCTATGGATGTATGATAGGCGGTGCCACAGTGTACTTCAGCTTGACGGTAAGGTGAATCATATTAATTGACTCCTCGGAACCACCTAGTAAAGATCGATACAACTGATAGGGAAACGAAGATGACACATTATGAATGAGATCGGTAGGACGAATAGAGGATG
This sequence comes from Posidonia australis, assembly GCA_024699735.1. Taxonomy (NCBI): domain Eukaryota; kingdom Viridiplantae; phylum Streptophyta; class Magnoliopsida; order Alismatales; family Posidoniaceae; genus Posidonia; species Posidonia australis. The sequence goes on along the minus strand of JAMKQA010047118.1, from coordinate 8,428 downwards.
AGATGGAATCAAAAGGAAAGATGGAATTAACTCCTGAGGGACCTGAGGGACCTGATGCTCCTGGGGCTGAATACTGAGGCAAAGGCTGGCTAACAACGTTGGGATGTGCTGGAGGTGCTTGTGTGGCTGCTAATGCGGGCATTGGGCCTGCCGCTTGTGTGCTATCACAATGACCTTCTAGTTAATCAAGTCCTGTATTGCATCCCTTAGTGTGAGGCAATTATCCGTCGAGTGGCCTACGACTCGATGGAAGTTGCAGAACGCATTCGTATTATACCATGAAGGAAGTGGACTTGGTGGTAGGTGAATTTTAGGAAGCCTCAATAGGGATGTAACTTTTGGGAAAACCATGCTCAATGGCTCCACCAAAGGAGTATAGTGGCGCCTATCACGGCATTGTCGCTTCGGTTGTGGATGTGCCAATGATGGGCACATCCTAACTGGTAGGGTAGGGTATAATGGAGTGGTAGTGGGAGTGATGTGTGATGCATGAGGTGTTTTAAGTGTGGGTGTCACGCCCCACATTTTCCACAATAATTTAAAACAAATTAAATTACAGGAAAATTAAAGCTAAACAAAAAATATCTAACTACTAGGAACCTATGTGTGCGGCTAGGACACTCCAGACTATATGCACTACGCTAAATCAACCACATGTTTGCACCTACAAACCAAAACCACAAGGAAAACGCATGAGTGACAGGAGTCACCAGTACGCACACCAAGAAAACCGCAGAAAGCAAATCATAATTAATTTTTTCCTTTAAATTCTTTTCTCAAACCATTTTTCTCAAAATCTCACAAACCAAGCCCACATTGGCCAAAACTAGAACTGGGGCTCTACTAGCCCAAAACCACAAGTAAAGGCCCTTAATGGCCAAAACTACACACAGTGAGTCGGGAAGCCTAGCGCTAGGCAACCAATCTCTGGCCATACATAGTTCGCCTAGGAGCGACCACAACATTTTGCATTGCCACGGTGACGACTACCTTGTGCAGGAGTGTTCATCATCTAGCAATTCTCCCTCTCTAGAGAACCCTCAAAAGACAACCCCACCCTGGATGGTTGTCCTGTCTCTCAGGACGTTACCAGCTACGGGACATGTGTCCCACCCGTACTGGCCACCACAGGGTACGCCTCCTCACGGCGTTCTCCACACGGTGCTTAGGAGAGAGTGTCATACCTCCACACCTGACGACACCCGAGCCTCAGTGTTTACGGCAACAACAAGAGTATCATACCTCCCGGTCATGCCACAAGACACCTCAACCCACGGACCACAACTCTATCCTCGAGACGAAAGTCATGGAGTCTCATACCTCCAGAACCTAACGTCCCTCAGCCTAGGTAGCTCGACCCCCAACCTCGACCAGGGAGTCGTGCTTGACCACCCCGGAATGTCGTCACATTCCCTGGTCCCAATGACACGGTCCTACACTGTCTTGGCCCGCACACAGAAAACCCGGAAAACCATTTTCCAAAATAGGCCAACTATCTTTTTGAAATCATTTTCTAGATATTTTCGTATCTTTGAAAACTCTTCCAAAACCTCGACAAAATGGCGCATCAGGTGTCTCAAAAGACCACCACTGACGGCCCATAATCCCATCTTACAGGGACAATACAAATCAATTCAGAAAACCACTGCATTAAAATACATTTTCCAAAAATCCAGGAAGAAAACCCAAAAATGCCCTAGCAAACTTGCACATGTGGAGCGCGTGTTTGGCCAACGCCCTTGGCACTTTTGTCTGAATGCCAACAGAGCCTGGACCAGGGGCCAGAACCGCTGTCGAACCCCCGCAATCAGCCTGTGCCCTTAGTTTTCTGTCAGAATTCAAGCGACTTACAGTAGGGCACCGAAAAATCACTGAAGTAGGAGCTCCAATCGGACCCCCCAAACAATCGCCAAAAATCTCAAATAAAACATATGTGGTAGACCATTGAGTCTACTCCAAAACCCAACAAACAAAACTAAAATCCATTCACCATGCATCAAGATACAAAATCGTAAAGGCATAAGGGTAAAAATGACCCAAATCTCAACCACCGACATAAATACCCATAAATACCACAATAAATTTCCAAAAATTCTAAAACATTAAATTTAGACTAGATTACATGCATCCTAGGCATTTCTACCATTTTACATGATTTCTACACGTTAAATTGGGGATACGTACTTGAAACGAACTCCAACGACCCAATGTGCCCTCCGACCAGCCACCGACCTCCGTCGGCGACCACAACGTCCACGAAAGCTCCCTCGACCTCAGGGACGTCGCTCCGGAGCTTCCCAAGTCACCACGAGCCGTCACAGCGCCTTCGCTTCTATCCCTCTCTCTCTCTCTTCGTCGGCGTGCAAAACAGGGGAAATAGGGAGGACAGGTGGAACGAAAACAGGTGGGGAAGGGAGAAGAGTGAGGAGGAAGGGAAGGGAAGGTGGGGAAGGAGAGGTGTGCGTCTGAGGAGGAGGAGAAAAAGGAAGAAGGAGAAGATGGTGACGAGCGACGGAGGACTGCGGTGTGGGCGGCTTATAAAGCCTGCGCATGCAGTAGTTGGGAGCGTGCTCACCTGCACGTCTCAATCACCTACACCCTGTACGAGCACACCGACCACTCCTCCCAATCACCAGCCACAACAAACGGCCTACAAATGCAGGCCCCACGTGGACCCACACTCGGGCCCATAAGCACAGTACCACAATGCATAGTGCCAACCACGCACAGGAACATGCAAACAAAAGTTGGCCCACGAGGCCTAAACTCAAAAGCACAAATTCACACAATAGGCCTTGGAACAGTAACACCCGTCTAGGACTAAATTCTTTAAAATGTAAATAATTACAAAATGAATTTTACGGGTGTTACAGTGGGTGTGGGTGCATAAACTATTTGGCGTTGAGGGGGCGGATGGACATTTTCTGGTGAATAAACTACTTGGCGTTGGGCAAATCACAACCTCAATAGACTCCTCATCGGAGAGTCTATCTTTGACTTGTGAAGCCAAGGATCACCATCATCCCACATACTTTCCAAATGTTTTTTGGGGTCTTTGCTTAACTGTGACCAAATCCTCTCGTTTTGGGACTAGGTCCAGGTTAAAGGAGTACTATTCGAGGAATGCTTGAGTGAGATCGTCCCAAGTCTTAATGGTGGCCATGTCGAGGGAAGTGAACCATTTCAATGTGGGTCTCGTAAGATTTTTCTGGAATAGGTGGATAAGCAACCTCTCGTCAGCTTGAAGCTGGGCAAGGTCTCCGTAATAGGCTTTAGGTGTGAGATCGAGCAGCCCCTACCATTGTACTTCTCGAATTCTAGAATATGAAAATTCAGAGGGAGAGTCACCTCTGGGAAATAACAGAGGTCTATGAATTGATAGGGCTGGTGGTCCCCACCCTGCACTTGTTGGAGTGTTTGCTCTAAATCATTCACCATCGCAAGGAGAGCCTCTAGAGCTACTGCTATTATGGATTGTGTAGCTGACATGGGTGTCGTATACACCGTATGGGTCACCCCTAAAGGCTCCATCGGATCCACCATTCTGCCGTCTGGTGCAACGACAGGATGGTCGGTGTAACCGTGCAAAGGTGTTGTGGGTTGAGGTGCAAAAGATGAAGCTTGTCTCTGATATAAGGGTAAAGAAAGGGCAGGGGGTGGTGCTACTGGTGGTGAGGAATGCGGAAGCAGGAGATGTTGGACCGGAATAGCCTCGAGAACCATGCTCATGACCAGCTGTGCTCCTACCAACCAAGAGGGTTGGCCACCAGATAATGGAGATACATGTTGGTAGGGTGCTGAGGCGGTGCTGCAAAAGGCAAAGTCGATGCCCCTATTGCCGAGGAAACAAGGTACAACGACGGTTGTGGGGGTGGTGCAGTGGGTGCAATCTGAGGTCCTAGGGTTGGTTGCAAAGGCAACTCGGGAGTCGAAAAGGACAAACTTGAAAAAGGTTTGAGTGCAAGCACTAATCCCTGTAGCTGTTGGGCAAGAGCCGACATGTGTTGCAGTTGTGCGGCCACAGGATCATTAGTTGCAGTTCCAATAGATGAAGTTGGAAAGGAACGGACACATCAGGAACCTAGAAATTCAACTGTCTGAAATGAGGGGAAGCTACTACAGAAGCAGCTACAGTCGGTTGGGTGCAGAAAAACGTATAGTCTTGAGAAGGAGTGTGAAAGCTCCTGGAGCCTGTGGAATGGTCATGGCAACATACTCGATAATTGGGGCCCTAAAGGCTGTAGATGACTAAGATGATGAGCCCAAAGGCAAAGTGGCTATAAGAACACGATACTGAGATACTGGAGGTCCCACCAAGGTGTAGGAGGGTCTTCCAGATGCTAAGGCAAAAGTGGAGACAACTGAGATGATGGGAACTGACACAAAGGAAGGAGGGACCGAAATAGGGATCTCCTCCTGGTCAATAAATGGATGAAGCTTGTTGGTTTCCTAGGCCATGGTGGACTGCAAGCAAGTATAGATCAGATTGTGGCTGGGAACAAGAGGGTGAAGCCTAGGACAAGCTATTGTCAAAAGTGACGAGTAACTCAAGGGATGTGGTCGAAAATCGGGTCGCACTGGGCGTCGGTAAAAGGAAAACCTCGAGCTCTGGCTAAAGAACTCGCACATTGACCGGTATTGATTGCACAAAAATAGGAATCAGGTTAGAAAAATTGGAGACCAAACCAAAAAAAGATGATGTAGTGTTATGGTGGTATGAATGCAAATGCACGAATGCTTCTAATATGTGCTCTCTCACAATCTAGGGGTGTCTTAACAAGCCATCTATTCTGGGTTCGCACAGGGGTAGTTGGGTCTTCAACTCAAGGTTAGAAAGTAAACGTTCCCACTCTAAATCCTTGCCAAAGCATAGACAGTGAATGGGTGGTGCATTTGGAGCCTCATCCTTTGCCAAAGCAATAGGCTGTACCCTCTACTAACACCGACACGACCCTAGACAAGGGGAGACAGATCGATATCTCATCCCACGCCAAAGCCATAGAATGAGAAACTAAGGATTGCTCTTCGCAAACTGTAGGTGGACTCAAGAGAGGAGAAGAAGCATGTCCTATATGATAAATGCAAAATATGCTTTATGTCTTTTACTTGCCAATTTATTAAATCTTTGAAGAAAGTTTGCAATTTGTCACTAGTTTGCCTAATTTATTTATTTTTGTTTTTATGTGTATTCTTATTAAACAAAAGGGGAGGAAAACATGTCTCTAATATCCTAATCATGGCAAATGCATAAAGGGGAAGAAAACATCAAAAGTAAACACCAATCAACACACAAAAGGCATGTGCATGTCATGTGTAAAAGTGGTAACATAGCAAATGTGTAAAAGAAAACACCCACTATACAAAACACATGCATAAAATGTAAACAAGGCACAGCTTATGCTACAAAAAAGGGGAGGGGCAGTCAAAGAAAATGATAGGAAACAAGCAAACAAGTGGAAAAGCCAAAGCAAATGAAAAAAAGCCAAAACGAAAGTAGGGATCTGGTAGCCCCAGCGGAGTCGCTAGTTTCTGTGACCATGTTGGTGATAGACTCGTTCATGGTGCGAAAGGCCAAATGCGTGAGAGCTTGTAAGGTCACAGCAAAAAGCGATAAAAAATAATGAAATGCAGGAGTCGCTACCTAATCTACTTCAAAAACGGGAAACAAGGAAAACTGTTTTAAAACAACGAAAACTAAGCAATTGTGCATGATTTGTGTCAATGGAAAAGGACATTACGAACTAGAAAGTTGGGTAAGGATCCTTGTTACTTACAGGGAAGGTATTAGGCACCCCTGTGCACCCGACAGATTGGTATTTCATGGCTTTTCGCTCACTTATTCGGCTATATCGGCTTTGCAGCTTGTTTCTATACGCCCAAGGGCGATATGCAATGCTATGCTATGTGCATGTTGTGCCTTATGCTAAATATGGGTAGAGGGACTATAGGGTGTGTCCTAATGCTCTGTGATGCTACTCGAGTTATGGACTACACATTGGTGCAAAGATACTACACCGATATGGCCATGGATCCACTAATACCAAGTGGCTAATATCCTCACTTTGCTACATGAAAAACCTATACTATCATACATGTAAGAGTGTGAAATCATACAGAGATGATCCTGGTATATCCAGGAAAACACACAAGAAAAACTAGAGTCAAAACAAATCAAGAATCATACAAAATAACATGCCAAAAGCCACTATTTGCACACTAGAATATGCAGGTGTGCCTGTTTGGTGCGCCAGTTTAGTGCTCCACAGATATGTGCTAGTTCTGTGCACCCCTAAGGGGAGACCCAGAAACTACAGAATAGATAGTAAACTGACTGATGTGCCATGCTAATATGAAATCATATAAATATGCTAAAGACTGTCTGAAAATTCATCCTAGATGTTAAAACCCAAAACGTACTTGAATTCACCCCTCTTCCATGAAGATATATAGGAATGGGTGATAACCCATGAAACCATGAATGGGTCTTGTGCTCAAAGGCAAGAGGCCTCACATAGACCACACACTCCAATCTCGATAATAATCAAGAGCAATAGCTAACGCACAAAACTGAAACTAGAACATGCAAAGGAAACAACATGGATGAAAGGGAAAACTACATATAACATAAAGCAAAGGCATGCATATGAGGCATGAACCCATCAAATCAGTCCTCTTGCATTATCAAAACAACAATACAAATCCAATGAAACCCACCAAATGAAATGTCCATCCACGCGATCCACTAAAACAGGGGTCAAAAAGCAAGCATACATCTTACCAAGCATATGATTCATCAAGATAGAGATAGGAATAAAGCATGATAGGCATAGCTATATAAAAACATGTTCCAAAAGAGTACCATGCTCTAAAAACATGGTCCAACAAACACAAAACTCAGCATATAATCGATCATGAAGAATTTCCCCATAAGAGCCCATATCCATGGAAAGAAACTCCATACCTCATGAACATAGTCTAGCTACATGAAAAGGATTGGATTCTTACCTGATTGTTGTGCTCTTGTTCTTCCCCACAAGTGGCTTGAGATGGACTCTAGTGACTGAAAAACAGAGGTCTCCTTCCTCCCAAGTTGCCTCCAAGTGATGCGAAATGAGGGGCTTTGTGGAGGAAATGGGTGAATGGTTTTTTCCTATGCCAAATGGGTGATTTCTTGCTTAAAGGTGGGAATTTCGACTATGGACAGAGGCTAGGTCGTGGATGCTTGTATGCTAAGGTGCATGGGCTCTTCCTCTCTCTCTTTTTCCAACCCCATTCACCAATGGCTACCCAAGGCATTATATAGTGAATGATCTTGGGAGTTTTAGAAGTTCTAACGCCTTGGGAAACAAAGGGACTCCACCCAAGACAAAATGAATCACCCTCTGTAACCATGCTGGCGAGAATGGCAAAAATATGCCAAAGTCGGCAAAGTCACGGCAAAAAAATAAAATAATGTGCAAATGCAGGAGTCGCCACCTAGTCTATTCAAATGGAAGACGAGGAAAACCATATAACATGATAATCATGCAAAACAATGAAAAAGGTCTGCATAAACCAGAAAATATGGGTAAGGATCCTGTTACGTACGAGGAAGGTGTTAGGCACCCTCGTACGCCCTATAAATCGGTCTTCTATTGGTTTCTCTTTTGCTTATGGAATGTCGGCTTTGCAGCCTTTGCTGTATACCCAAGGGCAATATGTCATGCCATGCTAATGCGTGTAGTGCCTAAAATGTGGGTGCATAATGTGTAGGGGTGTGTCCTAATGCTCATAAGTATCACTCGTATTGCGGGACTAGTATTGATGCAAGAACATTACATAATAAGATCAAAGATCTAAAATCTCGAGTGAGTTTTCATCCTTGCGTTGCTATATGCCTGATGCAAACTAAAATGCATGGAAAATAGTTGAAAACAGAGTTGTGCCTTCCTAATACATCAAGGAAGAAAGCCAAAGAAAACCCAGAAGCAAATCGAGTCGGGAAAAGTATGTTAAAACCATATAAAACCTGTTGTGTGCTGCCGAAAACAGGCCAATGTGCCTGTTTGGTGCGCCAGACTGGTGCACCACCTATGTGTGCCTAGGTGGGCCAGGAAGATGGGCTGAGTGAAAATAGAGAACTATGCAAAGCCAAATCGCAAAAGAATGCATCTTGGAAAAGGTATGCAGTGCAAAACCCTTTGTAAAACTTGGAAAAACATGTAAATGCAGTGATTTGTGGTCCCAGTGCTCAAGGACTGGTAGCCTCACACAAGGTCCCACCTATTTTGTGCTAAATGAGGGGTGCATGATTCAGCCATGCTACTGGATCATGGGCTGATGCACAAGGTTCTCCACGTAGGAGTAAAGTGCAACCAGCCTACCAGATTCTAGCCAAGGACTGAATATCCAAAGGGAGAAAACAATTGGAAAACGATCTGGTTTAAAA
>JAMKQA010047117.1:0-16187 GCA_024699735.1 Posidonia australis | reverse complement strand
TATAAATTGCTTGTCTACATCAATTGCTCTCATCCTCTTCTTGTATGTTACATCGATTGCTTGAGTAGTTAAGCTTGTTTATACGTGTTAAATAATCTCCTTGTATGTAATTTTTCGTTAATCTGTAAAAACCGATTTAAGTAATTAAAAAGTGTTAATTCTCTATTCACCCCCCTCTAGAGGAGCTATCCGATCCTACACTTGCATCTCCTGCTAAAGCTCTTCCCCTCCCTCGTGCAGCTGGCTTCTCGACCCTTTCAGAGAAAATCCCTCATCCCTCTGTTGAAGCACAAAGCGACGATTGGAAGGTGGTTTCCAGAACAAAATATGTTCCTCCTTGGGTAAGCTTTTGTAAATCAAACGGTAGATGCTTTCAATGTAGTTTGAAAGGTCATACGAAAACTACCTGTAAGTATTCTGGTACTTGCTTTAGGTGTAGATCCCCCACTCATTCGGTTGCTATATGCAAATATTTTCAGAAAGTGTCCTCTACTCCTGAAGATATGTCATCTCACGGCCTCTCTCCGCAGAATCCATCTTTCTTACCTCTATCAGAATCGGTGTGCAAACACTATCAGCTGTTATCTCGCAGCGCGATAGTTATGGCTCACGCTCCCACTCTTACGAAGGAGACATTAGAAAATCATGTCCGATCCTATTGGACAAATGGTTCTGAAGTAGATATTCTGGCCTTCTCTCCTGGGAAATTCCTTCTAATATTTCCTACTTTAAAAGGTAGAACTGATTCACTTAAGATGCATGGTCATTTGTTGCAACGTATCTCTGCATCCTTCATCCCATGGACCCCAAATTCTAATGCGGTCAATATCCTGAAAGAGGATGGGGTTTGGATTAGATTGGAAGGTATCCCACATCACCTTTGGAATATAGACATATTCCGTCATATGGTAGCTGATTTTGCTGAGCTTATGGAGGTGGATCTCACCATAGATCATGTGAAACATCTGGGTTTTGCTAGAATTAGAATAAAAACTCTTCCTGGGAAGGACATTCCAGATTGCAGGTATTTTACCTTTGGTAAATTTGTTTACCCTATAAAATTCAGACTCAGTTAGGATCTTTGTTCTACTTCGGGAAACACTCACGCACCGCCCCAAAAATGGCCTGCCAAAGTCCCTCTGGACATGCTAATTCTACTAGCCTAAAACCTATACGAAAGCAGTTCAAAAGCAACAAAGGATGGAGAGGAGCTAAAGGCAATAGACTATCTAATGAAGGGAAACATGTCTGGACTAGACCTGTTAGTCCTAAGCCAATCTCCAACTCCCCTGGGTTACTCCCTACTCCCATCCCTACCACTTCACATAAAGGCAGCATCCCATCATCTTCGATCAGCGCCTCTCCTAATCAAACCCCCAAGGAAGATGATACAGCCAGATTCATTGAAACGGAAATCAGAATGAGAAATTTATCGCTGTCCAAGTTCAAGAAGGTGCTGGTTGGATATGATTGTCTTGAAAGTGATGATCTCGGTGGATCTAATGAGGTTCCAAACCATCAACCACCCACTCCCATCCATGTGCCAGGTAATCATGCTTTTAATACATCTTCAGCCTCTTCTCAAGGTGATTATAATGCTGGTAATTGTGTGTATTCTTCTGAATCGGTTTCTTCTTCCTGTTCTGATTCACTTCCTTCTGATTTAAATGATAATTCTTATCATTTTTTAAATCAAGTTTTATCATGGAATTCCTATGATCAGTTTAATACTTTTTGTAAAAAGATTGGAATTGCTTTAAATTCCCTGGATGAAATAAAATCCTTTTACAACTCTGTCAGAAAAGATCAAGGCTTAACTTCCTTAAACCTAAATGATAATGCTTGCTTAATGGAGAACTTGGATTCTCTTCATATTTCCTCAGTTAAGTTATGTTGATTGCAGCCTGGAATATTAGTGGGTTGGGCAGTAGTGGGAAAAAAAGAGTCCTAAAAAATTTTGTTATAACCAACAGGTGCAACATTATTGTTATTAGCGACACAAAACTTGAAACCTTTTCCCCTTATATTTTAAGAAACATTGGAGGTGGTTACATAAACCAATGGTCTTTTCTTCCTTCATTGGGTGCCTCCGGGGGAATTCTTGTTGGCTGGGATGACAGTATGGTTAAACTTTCTAATACCATTAAAGCAACTTACAGTATCTCACTATTCTTTATAAATCTCCTGGATAATTTTGAGTGGTGGCTCACAGGAGTCTATGGTCCTTGTGACCCTAGTCTCAAAAGAAATTTTATTGAGGAATTGAATTACATAAGTGGTAAAGTTAATCAAAATTGGATTTTAGGTGGTGATTTTAACATCATAAGATCTTCGGATGAACATTCTTCTAGGTGTGGCATTACATCTCATATGAGGGATTTCAATGACTTTATTGACAATAAATCCCTATTAGATTTTCCACCTAATAATTGTAAATACACTTGGTCAAACTTTCACCTTCAGCCTACTATGGTTAGGCTAGATAGATTCTTGATTTCCACAGGCTGGGTAGACAAATATCCAGATTCCTTCTGTTTGGGAAAATAGGGTAATTTCAGACTATATCCCCATTACCCTTAATACAGCTCCATATGATCGGGGTCCCCCCTTTTAAGTTCTACAAATCTTGACTACAAATTGAAGGTTTCTCCTCCTTCATAGAGCATAGTTGGCATAACTCCATATCCAACTGTAAGTCAGTTTCACCTGTGGTCAGATTTGCTCACAGATTGAAATTCTTAAAAAAGCAAATCATTCGTTGGATTGGCCCTATTAGGGAGCTAAGGAAAAAAAGATTAGAGGTTGTGGAATCCCAAATAAACCTCATAGACTCATTGGTAGTATCCACCAATAATCAAGCCATCTTTCAAAATAAATTGAAAACATTCAAAGATGAGCATTTTATCTTGTTACAAGAACAAAAAATATATTGAAAGCAAAAATCTAGGATTCAATGGCTCAAAGAATGTGACTTAAATACTAAATTCTTTCATAATATAGTAAAATAGATAAGGAGGATAAATACAATTCATTCTTTAAATATTAATGGTATTCCGGAACAATCTCCATTTCTAATTTCCAAGGAGATTGAAAATTACTTTATCTGGCAATTCAACAAGCCAAGCAGAATAATTCCCTCTCTTGACAAGGACACATTAGTGCCCAATAAAATCCTCAATCCAGAACTTTTGGAATCTACTTTTACTATGGAGGAGATACACAGAAATGTTGGCAATTTACCTGGGGAGAAAGTCCCAGGCCCAGATGGTTTCTCTTTGTGTTTTTTTCAACAATTCTGGGAAATTGTGAAGGATGACATCTTAAACATCTTCGAAAATCTTTATAGTACTTCTGATTCAGATTTTCTGGCCCACATCAATCAGACTTTTATTTCTCTTATTCCCAAAAAAGAGGGTATTAAAGAGGTCAAGGACTTCAGACCTATAAGTTTAGTCAATAGTCTCTACAAGATTATAGTTAAAACACTAGCATCAAGACTTTCTCCTGTCCTGAATAAAATCATTGACAATTCTCAATGCGCTTTCCTTTCTGGAAGATACATATGTGATTGTTTCCTTGTGGCTCAGGAGACTATACACTACATGACATTGAATGAAATTCCAGGTCTTATTCTTAAACTTGATTTTGAGAAAGCGTTTGATAATGTTAATTGAGAATTTCTCCTAGAGGCCCTAAAAGGCTTAGGTTGTGGACATAAGTGGATCTCCTGGATCAAAATGTGCATCTCACATGCCAGCTTTTCAGTCTTAGTCAATGATTCTTCCAAAGGATTTTTCAAGTCTACAAATGGTTTAAGACAAGGTGATCCCCTCTCCCCTCTTCTTTTTATTGTGGTCACTCATGTCTTGAACAGAATGCTAGCTTTAGCATTGGACAATAATCTAATTTCTAGGATACATTTACCAAATAATGGTCCAAATATAATGAATATACAATACGCCAATGATACTATCCTATTTTTAGCGGCCACTGAGGATAATTTAATAAATATTAAGAGAATATTTTGCTGTTTCCAGACATGTTTAGGATTAAAAATAAATTTCCATAAATCCTCTATCACTGGCATTGGAATTCAAGAAACCTTCACTCAGAGAAACTCACATATCTTGGGATGCCAAATTGAGAATCTCCCTATAAAATATCTGGGACTTCCTTTACACTTCAGGAAACCCAATTATCATGATTGGTTGCTTGTTATTGAAAAAATCTCAAAAAAATTATCTCTTTGGAAAGCAAAGTTTTTATCACTTGGGGGTAGACTTACCTTGGTTAATGCAGTTTTATCTGCCATTCCTACATATTACCTTTTTGTTTTACACCTACCAACCAGAGTGGAGAAAGCTATTGATAATTTCAGGACTAGATTTCTATGGAACTCTCTCTCCTCTACCACAGCTTGCCATTTGGTTAAGTGGAAGTCTCTTTGTAGATCCAAGGAACAAAAAGGATGGGGAATCATCAATTTAAGAAATTTCAATATGGCTTTAAAATGTAAACTATTTTGGCAATTTTTATCTAATGATTATTCTCTGAAATGGAAAGATATTATTAGAGCCAAATATTTAGCAAGAAGAGATCTAGGTGCTATACTTAATGTCTCCAACACTAGAACATCACCCCTCTGGTATGAAATTAAAAAAAGTTTTGATATCATAAATGGTTTTACCTTGTTTCATGTAAACAATGGGAAAAACACTATCTTCTGGGAAAACAGATGGTGGAATGGAGAAAAACTCAAAGATATCTTACCCGATATCTTTAGGAGGGCAAAATTTAAACAAGCCTCTGTTACAAAAGTTGTTCGGACCATTAACACCAATCCTAATAATCTCTTCTATAATCCTTAAACTCACACTGACTCTAGATCTCTTCATTCTCAATTGGATTTCTTAGTTGGGATTATCCCCAATGCAGGGCTAAATGCAAAGGAAGATACTGTTATTTGGAAACCTACTAATAAGAATTTCACTGTTAAATCATGTTATGCTATGTTAAACGATGGAGGTCTCAGATTTAAGTTTTTTGGGGAAATCTGGAAATACTGGGTACCACTCAAAATTAAACTCTTTTCGTGGTTGGTTGTTTGCAAAAAATTCTGACCAAAGATAACCTGTATAAAAGGGGATGGAATGGTTCCACTCTATGTATTTTCTGTAATAATACTATAGAATCTGCAATGTATCTCTTCCTATATTGTCGTTTTGCTTATTCTATATGAAATGCTTTTACACTTACCCCCTTGAATCCTGCTATCCTCTCTATAGCAGATCTATTTCATATTCTGCCTGTGTTAAAATTTGAAATGCCTTTAATAAGTTCTCATACTTTTGTGCAAATTTTACTTTGGTCTATGTGGAAGGAAAGGAATAATAGAATTTTTAAGGGTCTTCTCAGAAGTAGTAGTATGATTGTTAATGATATTATATCCTTAACTTAATGCTGGATTGAGTGTTTGGGTGCAGGTTTTGAAAAAAATGAGATTCTACACTCCATTACGTCTTTTCAGCAGAATAGAGATATGAAAATTGATCCTTTGGCACCAAACATTGACCAGCAAGATAGGGAACAAAATACATCCATTCCTGCTCTTGTAGAAGATAATCCCTTGTAATGGCTAAATTCTTATTGACCGATGAAACTTCTTTTCTCTCATACTCATTTATGCTTCTGTAATCTTTTATGCTTCAACACTTTGGTCATTTCGTTCCTTATTAATTGGAGCTAAGAATCTATAATATTTTATCAATTATCTTTATGATGTAATACTTTTGAGATTATATAAAAATAGAATACCGTTTACAAAGAAACAATGACAAGACTAATGGAGACGAGGGGATAGATCATGAAGTAAGAGGAGATCCTGATGCTAGTAAAGACCGTGGCGGCTAGAAATTAAAGGCAAAAGGAGATGGTTGTCGATATTCTACTCCAATGAAGGAAGAAGAAGAACACATGATAATTTGATTATTTCCTGGAAAAACATTACTATATATTTTATTACATCTAAACAAAACCATCTCATTATAGACAAACTCCTAAATAAACACTCTAAGAAAGTTACGTAAAAAAACTTTTCAAATACGCGGAAGAGAGAAAAATGTTACCAAACACTACCAATTCATTCACCAAAAAAATATGATCAGCAAAGTGACAGCTTTTTAATTAACAAAAATAAAACAATAATACATTCATAACATTGTCTCTGGATTCTGTCCTTAAATTGAGCACATGCTGACAGACGTTGCAATTCTTGTATCTCCCAGCACGTGGGAAACCGTAAAGCCGTTACTCCGAAAAATAAAAATCACAACCCACTCTCCAGTTCATCCCATTCCCACCCTCTATCATATTAGATGGAGAGAAAGAGTCGTTATATAAACAAATCAGAATGACAAGTATCAATGTCATTCAAGAACATCTGCCCTGTTCTTAGCTGGAAGTGGAGATCTCCCCAAGACCCTGACCAGGGTTTTGCCTTCGGACAAAATCCTTCCTACAAATAATTAACAATAAAGCGAGTAGATGCAAAATCTGCAACACAGTTTATGCAATGTACTCAAAAGCCTGTGGGGGCTGAGGCTCATCATCTACTGCCATGGCTGATGATCCCTGTTGAGCTGTTGTAGATCCTCCGCCTGCAGTTGATGGCAAAGCTGAAGGTGCGTCAGTCAGAGCAAGTACCTCTGCTTCGCTTGGCTGCAGATCCCTTAGAAGGACAAACCCTGATGGTGCTAATTTCACTGGGACATATCTGCTTCCTTCTAGGAACTTTATGAACTTCTCCTGTGCGGGAACAACTCTAGCTGGATTCGTCAGGATTTCAAAGGATTGCTCAGCATCTCCCTTCTTTTCGGATGAACCATCAACCTATAAAAAATAATTCATAGAATTATGTTAAAAAGTGAGTGATCAATTTTTATAGCTAGCATAATCAGTTGACCATTAAAAACAAAGAGCTATATGGAGTAGTGATCTCTTAGACAACAAAATTATCGTGCTAGGGAACATAGACTAAGAATAAGAGCAAGAGCAAAACTTCATGCAAGTTTCTACTGTTAAGTGTTTAAGGTTGAGTATTTCATCGAATTGCAGTACCATGCATTCCAACTGCAGGCATATTTTCATTCATTTTCTTTTGACTATGGTTTCCAGGGCCTATAAATTTATAAAACCAAATGCAATTTCAACACTAATAACAGGAAGTTTGCGAATTTAGCTATGGTAGAATGCAAGAAAATCTGCGTACCCATATAAAAGACATTAACAAATCTATTTTTTTCAGTACTTGTCAAATATTAAACATTGGATCGTTGGATCGAGAATTCATGATCATAAAGGAAGATCACAATTAAATTAAAAAAATGTAGGACACTTTACCTGCATTGTATCAGCATCCTTCTCAGAGGATTTCATGGCCTTACTTGAACTTGTCGCAGCACTAGCATCCTCACCAGAAACCTTTTCAGCATTAGACTTCTGTTCTGCATCCTTTTTAGCTCTAGCTTTCGCTTTTGCAGAAGTTGATAGAATAGCAGTTGGAAGCTTGACTGTTGATGTAGAGGTTGTTGTAGTAGTCAGGCGAGGATATTCAAACAAGGATGGCTTGGCATGTGACAAAAACTCAAATCTTGGAACTTTAAGGTCATAGTTGAGCCCGATAAAAGCAGTTGGAGAAAATGAGAGGCTTATGAAATATATGAGAGGATACCAGTACCAAAACTGGCTAAAAACTGCAAGTCCAACAACTGCAGTGACTTTATCATGTTTGGTCTTAGAAAGCAACTTGATAGTAACATTACGACCTCCAGCATCAAGAATACCAGAAGCTAAGATAGCACCCATCTTACTCATTGTGTCTTCATGCTTATCAAGTATGATTTTCTCCAATTGTCGCCTGAAATATGAAACAATAAATAAAGGCCAACAGAAAAGATTGCCAGGAGCCTAAATATCACTAAAATATTACCTGAATGATCCAACACGTGAATCACATGATTCATTAATCTGGATCATAACCATAGCCATGGCAATAAGAGCCCCCTGACGAACGAAGTCAACAACATCAGATGTCAATGGCTCCAGAAGAGATATGGCTTCGCTGAGACCTGTACCAGCACAGGAAATTCCAACTGCCATAGCTGCACCATATCGTACATGTGGGTTATAGGATTCTGATAGCAGGGAGACGATTCTTGGAGTCTGCAGTTGATCAAAAGAAAGAATCCTTAGCAGTCTATCTGGAATCCACAGTCAAACAAAAATGATGAAAAGTTGGAACTTAGTTCAAGGGGTCATACATCAGTAAAGAGTATTTCAATCAATTGGGGAACTTATATGCAGTTATACAAGTGGTATGCTGACAATAGATTGGACCATGGCATTCTATTGATCCAATTGAATAGTCTAATAGACCAACGGCAAACAGAAATTACGTTCATACCGACATCCTCTACTTTTTTCACATCACTTGCAGAAAGACAAAGTAAAAACAATACAGATAATCCACAGCAACTTAACTCCTATGATAAGCAGAGCATTACAGCAGTTTTAAACTTCTATTTAGCTGCTCTCTTGGAAGAGCCAGATGACACTTTGGGACATAAGATTAAAGGGACAGAAGATAACAACCTTACACAAGAACCAAATGGTATCAAATTAGCTTACAAAGATTACACTAACCTGTTCAGGCTCAGAGTACAGAATGAACCCAAGAGCTAAAACGGCTGTCCTTCGTACGTCGTCACTCACATCAGATACAGCAAAATGAAGCAGCTGATGGATGGCTTTATTGTTTGATGTTCCCGCATAAGCTAAAGCCAATGCATACATACCACCATAACGGAGGATGGGGTCTTGATCCCTTGTCATTTGTTCAATCAATGTATCAGCTTCTTCTTCTCTACCATAAACAGTTAATGCAGTTCCCAACGCTAGTCCACTGAAATATTTGCAGATGATAATTCAGTTAAAGAATGTCTTGCAGGAAATACATCAAAGGATACTAAGAAGTTGCTGGACTCATTGATTAGATATTAAATAAAGTACCATATACTAGAATTCCAGGAGCAATCTTAAAGGTTGTGTTCAGTTCAGATTCTACATTCTGACTTGCAGAAACTCACACACCCTAACTTTTGACTTCTGTCAAATTTGTAAAGCAAAAGCTGTGTCAACTTTTACAATTAAGTTGATTATGTTCTTTGTCGTTTAGATTCTAGTAATGAAACAATTCTCGTCTCTAAACCAAAAACAGCCAAAAAATAAAGATTCAAACCAATAATTACTCATCAATCCCACTGTGATAATATAAAACGAGAGATGATTAAACTCAACTCACCGAATGATCTTCTCATGTTGTGTATCATGAGCATATGCAAGCATCTCACTTGCCTTCTCACTAGCAGTCCCAACCATAAGCAGACCCATGCTTATACCAGCAGCTTCTCCAGCTACAGCACTGTCTGTGTATAGGATATTCTTGACATCCTCGTATATTTCCTCATCAGCTGTTCCAAGTGCTGACAATCCCAGACCTAAACAAACTCCATGTTGGATGACCTGCCCAACAGAAGTCATTCTCCATATGTAAATGCCATTGGCGGCATGGTATGAGCCCTAGTTCAAGATTGAAATTAAAGATATTTAACTCAATATCTAGAAAAAAGGCACCTCAGAGCTAGTATTGTGAAGGCTTTCCCGAAGGAACTGTTTGATTCCTTCACCATGGTTGGCATGTATCAGACCTAGTGCATAAAGAGCTCCACCCTCTGAGTATGCACTTCCACCAGCAGAAGCACCACCTTGGGGCAGATAGGGTGCCATAAGAGAGCGTCCTTGCTGAAGGTGACCTCTATGAATCACACCCAACCCAGCTGTTGCACTGAATTTAGCCCAGTTTGTTGCTCGGCTCAACCATTCCTGTCATCCCATAGAATAAATAAGTCCGGAATACATGGTTACAAACGAAACAGAACTATTTGATAAGATGGTGACGTTCACCAGGTTCTCCCTCAGAAATGTATCCACGGTTGTTCCTGCATGCATTATTGCATTGGCACAGATGGTTGCACTATGGCAGACACTATTTCGCATTTCAACAGACTGCTTTATTGTCTTCAGGATAAGTAGATCTGACCTTTTGAAAGAAAAAAAAATTCCAATAAGGAGATTTAACACTTAACAGAAGAGAAACATTACAAGACAGCTTCTAGATAAATAAAGACGGGGAAAAAATAAGTGTTTGAGGGTTACCTATTATGACTGTATAAAAACTGCAAGGTCAACTGTATTGATGTCTCCCCTGACAAAATTCCCTTCATTTTTTCCAGCTTCTCAGCCAAGGCAACTTCTTTAGGATCCAAAACACGAGAGTTACCATTAAGAACTTGAGATCCATCAATTGCATTCACACCTTCTGCATTTGAAGGGTTCAAGTTGTTGGCTGAGTTGCTTCCATTTTGAGAAATTGTTCCATTTGTCCCCTGGTCAACTGTTTCCTGGGAATGCTCATCATTTGGAGGATTAGATGCCTGAGGGATGCGAGCCAGGAGACGATTTCTCACGCTCAATAGAAAAGCTTGATGCTCATTCTCCACGAGATCAAAAGCTATCTGAAAAGCCAGGAGATCTTCATCCTGAAAATAACATAGATTAATATTAACCAAATGTCAAGACCGAAAAACATGAATCGCCAAATGAAACCAAGTGAGCACCTTGCTGCTAGATAGCAGAAGCTTCTCTAATATTTCAGCAACACCTTCGGGTTCATCAAGAAACATAAGGCATTGGCAGATGCTCAGATAATCAGGAGAAGGAAGTCTTTGATATATATTAACTAGGAGCCGAAGCACCTGTGAACACAAATTTTTGAGACCATCTTAAGAACTGATTACATTACTAAAAATTCGAATTTTCACAATTTACAATTCAGCTTTTTACAAATATGAAACCATGTAAATACACAATAGCATATAACTAGAAGGCAAAACAATTGAATACAGTGTTGTTTTTAAAGTTGATCTGATATGGATTAATTAGACAAATATAACATCAAGTAACTGGGGTAAGCCACATTTTTCATCAGTATCAAACTAGCAATATCTGTGTGAGTCATATTCTGTGACTTGTATTGGCCACTCATCAGCAAATTGTTCTAAAATATAAAATATTCATGCTTAATTTCTTACTGTTAACTTTATATTTGATTTTTTTTAAAACTAACAATATATGATGCCAGAATCATTGCATCGTCGAGTTTGCCAATTTAAAACTATTGGGCTCAATGTTTTAATAGATTGTATGTTATCATGTATAGAATTTTGATGTTATTGCAGTTTCATTAATTAGTTATTTATTTCCAATTATTGTGACAGAATCCACAGATACATTCCCATTAGTAGTCTTAGATGCACAATTAGCCCACAGAACACACATTGAATAACCTTGGTACAAATGAAGGATCCAGATTTCAAATTCAGAAATACAATATAAACAACCCAATAATCATCAAACGCTCAAGGATCTAACCGTTAATGACTAGTTGAGTACACCTCGTTCTATGTATTCATGGAGTAAGTGAAGAGTTCAAACCAACTTGCGCACTATGTGTAGGAACCCAGAAAATATGAACTCATCTATTGGCATTTTGGGGTTATTTATTTCATTTTTGCATTGATTGAAACACAAGGAGTTCCAAGACAGAATTTCAAATTATGAGAGTTCTTTCTATTTATAAAATCTGTGTGTTAGTTTGGCTTGCAGAGTTTTAAAACAAAAGAGTTTACATAATGACTAAATAAAACGTTCAGTTTATTTACATATAACCACTTGTGGTCAAGTTATCATTTAATTTCCTTTTCTCAAAAAAAAAGAGGGTATGGTAAAGACAAATGGATGGTGGTGGCAACCATAAAATCACCTAGAATTTTGGAATCCTGTATACCCTGTTTGATTCCAAAACCATGAACCACATTGAAACGAAGTTTGTTTGGATTTCTAGCAAATCCACACTATTACCCAAGTTGCAAAATCTGAACTGCTCTTTACATTGTTCCTTCCATTCCATAAAGTAAATCTCACAAAGCCAAATGAATTAGATCTTCTGGAATTGAAGCCTCATAGGGTTTATAATTACGATCATGATGAGCAAGTACGTATGCAATGTGCTGATGCTATATATCATACCACACAGCATTCAATTCTAGCAAAAGAGCAAAAAAGACTCGCTTCAAACTTAACAAAAGACTGTGTTATGCTTGTACCAACTGTTAACTTTGCTGACATCTGCACAACTCCATCCTAACCTAGGAGAAGGGCATCATAATAAACAATCATATCACCTATATTCCATCTAGTACCACGGTCACGATCGCATCATCTTGGATCACCCATGGTTGGATCTACAAATTGAAACGTCTTATACCTGATACTCTATGAATTCAACAATCTAAAGAGATTGTCTATCTTTCCAATCAAATAAATTTTTGATGTATTTAATACTCAACTAATACAGAAATTTTCACATTTTAAAATTTCAATAACTTAAAAGTTTTGGATCACTGTGTTTGAAACAATCTCTATAAGCTACAGTATCAACACAATGACATCATTACCTCACAACGGTATTCTCTCTGGTTAACAAAAGTGTGGGAAAGGTTGATGCAGTAAGAAAGTGCTCCATGGACATTATCACTGCGGGTAATTGCTTCTTCAAGCTTATCCAGTCTCCTGCATTCAACTGCCATTCCCATGGCTTGTTGATACTTCCCATCCAAGATGCACCTAAGAACAATAACATATTAGCATACACTTGTATAAGTTACAGACAGGCCATTACAGGTGAAAAATAAGCACACACCTGTCCAGCATTCTCTCGACAATTCCCTCCAATCTGGGGTCCAAGTCTACAACCTCATTTGACTTTGTGGATTTCGACCTGAGACTTGCATACTCGTCTATAGCTTTGGCTGACCATGGAAACAATATTATATCACTAATCAGCCTCAAAAAAGCACTTTGCATTATAGAATCGTATAGTTGTATGTGCCATGGCAATAGACAGCCACCGAGAATTAATAAATTCTCACCAAGCAAAGTTAGAGCATAATCAGAGTCATCGGATACATCAAAAAGCGGCCCAGCACACAATGCGTATGACAAAGAGTCATTAAGTTCCCCAAGATAGTAAAACACCTGACCATTATAAAAAGAAACAACATAATCTGCATAAGAAATCTTGCTGCATACAAGTGCTTACTAATGACAAAAAACAGAAGAATAAGCATATAAGGTAACAATCAAGGGAATTGCAGTAAACCTTAGAAACGACTAATGCCGCAAGCTGCCTCTGGTTGAACTCCTCGTCCTCGTACAGACTTTCACTACAGGAAGCAAAGACAGAATGTCACGGCATGGAAAACCCTAAACTACACAAACACTCAAGAATACAATTTCCTCTTCAAGCAAAAAAAAAAAAAAAAAAAGGTCCCCTTTTTCCACAAAAATAACACTCACATGGCAGATCCGCAATCAAGACCCTTCGAATCAATCGGTAAGGAGTCGAGACCTTCATTCGGAAAAACCAGACCCAAACCCAAACCCTAACCCTAGTAGTGAAGTAAGCAAATTGAGAACACCGAGACACGTACATGGTGGGGACGCTGGTGGAGATCTCGTGCCAGAAGTTGTGGACGACCGCGTTGAGGTGGTGGAGGGCGTGGAGCTTGAGGGCGGGGTGCGGCTCACTAAGCATCGCCAGGAGGCCGCTAGCTGAACTCACCGTCGCCGCCATCTGTGTGCTGGATGGATCTCCGGCTTGTGGAGGTCGCGGGAAGTCGATCCTCTTCGACTCCAAAACCAGGAAGAAACGAAGGTAGAAGAGATCAGAAAGGAGATTTCGGTTGCTCTTGAGTCTTGATCTCTCTCTTCTGTTCTCTCTCCTCAATTTATATAGCGACGAAAGAGGAAAAGGCCTCGCCAAACCCTGCTGCCCCTCTTCGCAAGAAATGTATGGTTATAACAAAGTTTTTTTTTTAGGAAACGGTATGGTTATATCAAAGTCACCATATGTCATCGAAATAAATCAGATGCGCGCGGGCTGTAAAGCATGTTTTTTTTAATTAAAACTACATAAACACCCTTACTGTACATCGGATATTTCCCGAGCAATGTATGATTTTCAAATGTATTTTAGGTATTTTATTGAAATATAATTTCTTGATGATTTTGTTACCGAACTATAGCTACATGAAACACATTCGTCAAACTATTATTTTGACAGTCTTTTTTAACGTCCCGAATGAACCTGCCGATTTTTTTTTGCAACGGTTTAAGAGTTTACTATTTTAAAGGTAAAACATGTCAAATAAGAACATTGTCATAACAAAATTATACAATACCTTAGACTTTAGAGTCCTCTTAAAATACATCAAAATTAACCTATCGATTTTACCCACAGAAATCGACAACTAGTTTGCCAACTTCATGTGGCCTACAAAATTCCCAAGTGCAATGAGAAACCAAAGTTCCATTTTCTTGAGAAGCACGACAAACAAGACGTCGTTTTCTACGTAAGCAATAAGCAACCTCAAGCTCAGACCAAAGATTTCTATAGTAACATCAAACTTTGAACTTGAGAGAATGATCAGTACATTTTGCATAAAATTACATTAACTAAATGAGTTTAATTAAGGTCTTACTTAATTAATTACTATTAAATTGGTCCAAAATTCAACCTCCAACTGACATCACGTAGAAAGAGATATGAAGCAAGAGAGGCGACCATTACTCTGCACTTTCGTGCTTTTCCATTCTATTTTTTTCTTTTCTCTGACGCTCCCGTGTTCTAGATCTATGATTCTTTTTCTATAACTATGTGTTATACAATCAGAGGCGACTGAGATTTGATCATTGTGTAGACGAGAATCAGTACGTTCTCCATCTACTTGATCATTTTATCTTAAGAGGGAAAAAGTTAAATCTTAAGTTCCAATTGAGGGTCACTATTTCTCTACGATAAGTTCGTAGAAATGACTCTATTAGATAAGATCTAATCCTATCACTTTTTTTTTCTTTTTCATACATGGTTTGTTCATGATTTTTTCTAGTTCTTATGGTATGACAATAATTAACATGTTAATCAACACTTTGTATATATTTATACATATAGTTTCATGTTTTATTCCAACAACTTCTTAGCCTATTGAGTTCTTTACATGAAAACTGCATTCTCCAAATTAAATTGGTATCTAGTTTGCTAACTTCAAAGTCAACATTCATTATGTCATGTTCTGTTAGGAAATTCTCCACAGAGCTACCTTACACTAACTTGGCAATAGAAGTGCCGATTTCACATGAAACAACATTAGGAAGAGTTGAACGACAAAGTAATAGAGTCCAACATGATTAAAATAAAAGTTTCTTATTTGAGGAAAAAATAATAATAATAAACAAGTTCCATAAATTATGAAATTAAACATCTCAAGCAACATTAGGAATGGTAGAACGACAAAGTAATAGAGTCCAACATGATTAAACAAGTCCCAACTAAAGCTTAAAAAGTAAACAAGTTCAACCCATAACATGTTCCAAAATTAGAGTAGAATTCCTAAAATAAGCAAGTTCAATCATAACATGTTCACGACAAACAAGTCCAATATGATTAATATATAGTAAGCCTGAGGTCTATGAGCATCAAAATTGAGAGAAGTTCTTGATTTCTATTTGACCTCATGCAATGTCATCCTCTTCTAGATGGCTCAGGAGCAATCAACTGATGCTCACCTACCTTGTTTCAGCAAACCAACGATCTACATGGCCTACCATACAGAACTTCGTACGATGCTATCCCGATGCTCGAGTGATAACTATTATTGTAGGCGAATTCAATCAACGGCAAATGGTCCTCCTAGCTCCCTTGAAAGTCTAAGGCACATGCTCTGAGCATATTCTCCAGCGTCTGGATAGTCCTCTCCGTCTGACCATCAGACTGAGGATGAAATGTTTTGCTATAGTTGATGTAACGCCCAGAACCCGGGCACGTTACCAAAACACAGTATCACAAGCCTAATTACACAAATTACAGAACAAAAGGACTGTAACTAAGGCTCACCTCTAGGATCACGATGCGCGGCTAGAAACTCCAATTCCTGCACCGAAAACTGGCTGCA
>JAMKQA010047116.1:0-20078 GCA_024699735.1 Posidonia australis | reverse complement strand
AAAAGATTGGTACGATGCGGTTGATCGTTTTCAAGGATTGAGCTTGAAGTCTGAATCAGAAGAAGACGATGATGCGACATCAACTTCAACAGGCAAAATAAACTCCCCAAATGAATAATTCTTGATGTAAAAATTGGGAAAAAAATGTAAAACAAATGATGTAAATATCTTTTGTATTTTTTATGTAAAAAAATTATTGTATTTCAAATATTTTTTTATTAATAAAAAAAATAATTTTAAAATTTTTTTTAGACCCAATGGATCGGCCCTACCTCGCCCGGCCCGTCGGCTCGTAAGCCCGGCCCACATACGGGCCATGGGCCGTGCCGGGCCCATGGCCTGTATGTGCAGGCCTGACTCGGTCCAAGCTTAGGTGGGTTACTAGTTTCATGGGCCGGGCCGACCCGACCCGGCCCGAATTTTTACTCTAAGGATGTCGTTGGAATCCTCTTCTTAGGATTGATGGGTCAGACTTGCATGGAAGTGCGACGTACATTATTGAGTCCAATTTCTTAGCACTTCAATCCTTCCCAAAGCTTGGAGTATTGTCTTTAATGGGCTTGTCTTTTGTTGGGCTACATTGGGCTTTGAGGTTCACTCGTGCAAATTGTTTTTTTGATGTTCACAAATATTAGTGTAGCATTTGGAACGTTGTAATAAAGGATAGAATGACCTAGAATGGTATCAACTTTTAGGGACGTAATGGTATTGCTACATTTGATACGAAAATATGGTCGCAATGGTCATTCCCTTAGGAATGAAATTTTTACTCTCCTTGAGAATTTGATTCATTGTTGATATATAAGGAATTTGATTCTCATTCCATTGGAAATCCAAAAAAAATCCGACTCCTTCCCATCTCAAGTCTATTTTCCCATTTCTGCAGCAATAGCTCTACCCTCGTAGCCTCTCTTCCTCCTCCTCCATGGCCTTCTTCCTCCAACGCCTTTCTTCTCTACGACTTTCCTCCTTTGATGCCTTCTTCCTCGGGCCTCCTTCCTTCTTTACGGCTTTCCTCCTCCAGCATCATCCTCCTAGAGCCTTCTTCTTCCTCTGACGCCTTCTTTCCTAGGCAGTCCTTTCTTCTTTAATGTAGCAAATGCCCTGATTCATTGATAAATTCCTTCTCTGTGATGTTTTCCCTTGGAAGTTTGTC
The DNA here is from genome assembly GCA_024699735.1 of Posidonia australis. NCBI lineage: Eukaryota > Viridiplantae > Streptophyta > Magnoliopsida > Alismatales > Posidoniaceae > Posidonia > Posidonia australis. The sequence continues at coordinate 18,922 of JAMKQA010047116.1, read as the reverse complement.
TCTTTTGAAAGGTAAATACCATCTTCTTTGTTTGTGCTTTGGTTTTTGTTATGGATTATGAGATCAATGGTTGCACTTGTGAATCACGTCACTCACGTTGAATCCAAGATCCAACCTCATTATTTATTCATCTTTGAAGAAATCCAATATTACTATGTTTAGGGCATGATTATTATTGACTTGTTGACTAAATTGTTGAATGATTATAACTGTGTTCTGGGCATGATTAAAAAGCCCAACTCTCTAAAGCTGATTATGCATAATTGTTGAAGATGTTACCATAATCCCCATCATTTTCAAATGCTAGGCAAGAAGATTGTTGAAGATGTTTGCAGTATATTCATGTGCTTTGCCAATTGCCAGATAAAAGACTTGTTTGTAGTGCCAAAAACTATTCCAAACACGCTTTCCTAAGATAAACCATTCTGAACAAATGGGAAGTCCACAAACATCAAAGTAATACCATTAACTTTTTCTTTCATGGTAAGGCCAACCAAAACGAATTTAAAGTAATATTATTTGGATATCATGCGTGTTTGTTCTTATTTATATATTACAATGTATATCATTCATTATTGTTGTTTGTAAGTATATATCATATTGTTTTTATTGTTGTATATCATGTAGTGTTGTATGTAGTGTTTGTTCTTATTGTTGTTGATTACAGTATTGTATATCGTAGCTCGCATCAATAAAAGTTTGGTAAGACAAAAAGAGAAGAAATGTCATTTTGTTTTCTAACCTGTGGCTTGAGATATTACATATGGTAAATTAATTTTTGTACTTTGTTGGGATGTTAGTTGATTTACCTAGACATCCAATAAAAAAAATCTATGTATTCAATGAACAGGGTTTCTAAGATTACTAGTTTATATCGATTATGTAATGACTCAAGTTTTAGAAGGGGTGCTTTGGCCATATAATTAAAGTGAAATTCAAGCGTGTTAGACTTTGGAGGTCCCAATGCCTACTATGAGACACATTCCCAGTAGAGTTTGACGCTTGGATTGTGAGTTTCTGGCCTTTTGGTGTGGTGTGGTTCGGTTGTTGTGTTGGCCTTCATAGGAGTTTTGTGGATTTCTCCTTGACCGTGAAGGTTTGGTGGCGGGTCCTTGGTGGCACAAGTCACATGGATGTGGGAAGTCGAGTGGTTGGGTCTTGTGTTGTGGATTTCTTTCTCTTTTTCTTTCTTTTCCTTCTTTTCTTTTCTTTCTTCTTTTTCTCTATTTCCTTTTTCTCTCTCCTTTCACTCAGCCCACGTGCCTCTTCCTCTTTTTCTTCTTTTCCTCCTCCTCCTTTTTCTTCCCTGATATGCCAGAGAGATGAGGTTGAGGGAGATCAGAGAGAGGGGGACAAGAGAGGGAGATCAAAGAGAGGGGGACAAGAGAGATGTGAGAGAGAGAGAGAGAGAGATGCTCGTGAGAGGGCTAAGAGATGAGGAGGAGGAACCATCGCCATCGAGCCTGCCATCGCCTCACCATCGTCACAGGGAGGAGGAGGAGAGGAGCTGCTCGGGGCTAGGAGGAGGGAGGTGCGTCATCGTTTTGCCATTCGTCGCCGTCGTGTCTTCGGTGAAAATACGCATCCCTTAGGTTTTCTTTTAATTGTCAAGTTGATGTTTAGGAATATGATAGTTTGAATTGCATATGTGTGGATGTTAGGAATGTGTTTAGTAATTTTTGGAGATTTATTGTGGCATTTATAGTGGTTGTTGGATTTAGATATTTTTGACCTCTCTGTGCTTGGAAATTTATATCTCCTTGTGTGGTGAATGGATTTCAGTTTTGTTTGTTGGGTTTTGTGGTAGACTCGAAGGTCTACAATATATATTTTGGGTGTAATTCTTGGTGGTTGTTTGGTGAGTCTGATTTTGGTTCCCACTTCTGGTAGAATTTGGGTCTCTTGCCTCAAGCTGTCTGAATTCTGACAGAAAACTAGGGACGCGGGCCGATTGCGTGGACCACATGCGTGGGTCCGACAACGGTTTTGACCCCTAGTCTAGGCTTTGTTGGAACTCAGACAAGATTGCCTGGGGAGCAGGCCAGTCGTGCGGCCCAGATGCACGGGTCGGCCAGGGCTTCTGGGGTGTTTTCCAAGGCTTTAATGGAATAAATGATTAAGATAACCATTAGAATAATTGTAGGATTTGTCGAAAATTAATTAGCAAGATTCCACTTAGGATGTGGTTAGAATAAAAGATAAAATGATTTAAAAATAATAGATTCTTTCCCTAGTTGGTTTAGACTGAACTTTAGGGATAATGATAGTGTCCTTAGGTCAAGGGTTTGTGTGGTTTTGCGTGCGGTGTACTGAATGGAGTATTCAGTGGCACTGTCCCGGGTGTCTGAGCCGATCTGGTTATGCTCCCAAGAAACACGAGCTAGTAGGTGTCTTATACTTGGTGCGAGAGCATGGAGTTCTGGTTGTGTTTGCTTTGTTGTGATGTCTTCTGGGTGGATTTGACACTCAAAGAATGTTTTGTTGGTGTTTTCTTGGGTTGTGGTCATGGGTTGAGCGTGGTGCTCATGAACGCAGACGCTCCCAAGGTACTTTTGCCTAGGCCTGATAGGAGAGCTGTCGAGACTGTGTTTTGTTTGTGATTTCTCGACCTTTGGTTTTCATGTCGCTGTTGAGCACAATGTTTGCTTGAATATTGAAGGATATTTAATGATTTTGAAAAAGGTTTTCCAAAGGAGAGTTTTGGAAAGAGAAAAGTACAGATTTGAAAATGGTTTTGGAAAGAGTTTCTAGTGTTTTCTGTTTGTGTTGGGGGCCGAGATATCTGAGGCTACGATTCGTCGGGTCTTGGAGGTATGATACTCCTTAACTGTCGTTTCGAGAATAAGGTTGTGGTCTATGGGTTGATGTGTTTCGTAGCATGACTGGGAGGTATGATACTCCTATTGTAATTGTGAGCACTAAGGCTCGGGTGTTGTCGAGTGTGGAGGTATGAGACTCTTTCCTGAGCACCGTGTGGAGAGCGCCATGAGGAGGCTTACCCTGTGATGGCCAGTGCGGGTGGAACGCACGCCCCGTAGCTGGTAGCGTCCTGAGAGACAGGACAACCTTCCCACGGAGGGGTAGGCTCTTTGAGGGTTCTCTAGAGAGGGAGAATCGTGAGACGGTGAACGCTCCTGCACAGGGTGGCCGTCACCGTGGCAGTGCAGAACGTCGTAGTCGCTTCTTGGTGGACTGCTTGTAGCCAGTGTTGTCTTCTTGGCGTCGGACAGTTCGACACATTGGTTGTGCTTGTGTTTTTGCGGAGTCCTAGTTTGGGAAATCAAGCTCTAGACCTATTGGAGGCCGTGGTTTTAGCGCCTGTTGAGGCGTAGTGTTTTGGAGCGGTGGTTTCGTTGTTTTGGGAGCAAAGGCTCCGTAGCTTGGTGTTGTGTTTGGGTCTAGAGGGGACCATGTTGTACAGAGCAGAGTCTTTGTAGTTGTGATTTTATGGCTTGCTGGGCAGTGGTAGACTGCCTGGTTTGTTGTTTTCGGCTTGAGATGTCGAGAATAGCTTTCTCGGACATGCATAAAAGGTTTTAAAAATGCACACACATGGTTTTGCAAAGGAAAAGAAAAGAATGGTTTTAAAGGCATGGTTTTGTGATTTTATGGCTTGCTGGGCAGTGGTAGACTGCCTGGTTTGGTGTTGCGGCATCCTAGAGGGATGCCAATGCTTGTTGTGCTGGGCGTTGGTAGATTGCCCTGTTGGTTTGTTGACATCCACGTGTTATGTCTGTGCTTGGTTGCCCTCGGCATAGGTTGCCGAGTTGTAGGTGGGGTCCGTGTTGAGTGACCGTTGAGTGGTCACTTACGTGTGCTTTGTTTTGTGTGTTTTAGCATGTGTAGGATAGTAGCTGTTGGTTGCTAGTGCATATAGGAAGAGTCACGCCACCACACATCAGGGATCCAGGTGAGTGTTAGTTTAGTTTATTTCTGTTGTTTATTAGTTTTATTTCCTATTGAGAGTACTTAGCATTAGCTACATTATTAGTGTAATTGTTAGTTAATAACAAAGATAAAGCAAATAATTAAAAATGAAAATTTGTAGTTAGGTTTAGTGGTAGCGACTTGGGGGTCGTTACAGATTAGTATATGCTAATAATCAAATTTGTGTTGTGCAAATTAGAATTGATAGATTTACATTCAAGAAACTTGTTGCATGCTTCAGTTCATAAGAAATATTCAGCCTACCAAGAATGTTGATGTTGACGAACAAGTTGTGATTGTTTTACATATTTTGGCCCATTATATCAAAAAAAGGTGATTTTGGTTGATCTGGAAAGAATGTTGGTAGATATTTTAATAATGTATTACATTCTATCATAAGATTGCAAAGTGAATTTCTTACGAAACCAAAGTCAACTTCTGAAAAATCTAGAGATGGCAGATGGACCTGGTTCAAAGTATTTAGTTTATTATGTGATTTCAATATTTTACTTAGGAAGTAAATTGACTTTTTTATTAACATGCATGTATTTTATTCTAAGGTTGTTTAAGAGTTTTAGATAGAATACACATAATGGTTCATGAACAAGGCAAACAAGTGCCATTTCTATTCTTTCCTAAACGAGGCGAGGTCTAGATGATCTCATCCTAGGTTCGCCCGAGATGGATGCATCTTAGTGCCACTCTTTTTCTGAGGGCTGATAGCCCTAACTATCCGGCGACGAGTCCGTCAACTCATTATCGGGCTGATAGCCCTAACTATCCGGTGACGAGTCTGTCAACTCATTATTGGGCTGACAGTCCTAAATATCGAGTGATGAGTCCGTCAACTCACCATCAAACTGATAGCCCTAATTATCCAGTGACGAATCCGTCAACTCATTATCAGGCTAATAGCCTTAACCATCCGGTGATGAGTTCGTCAACTCATCATCGGGTTGATAACCCTAACTATCCAGCAACGAGTCTGTCAACTCATCATGGGGCTGATAACCCAATTATCTGGTCGATAGGTCCGTCAACTTATCGTACTTTGACCTTTGGTTTGCAAGCTTGGTAGTCTTACCTAATGCCCCTTTCATTGGGCTGATATCCCCAGACTATCCGGTTGACATCACGTCATCAGTCTATCCTCGGTCGGCGAGTCCGACACCTTGCTATGCATCCTCCTGGGCCGAAAGGTCCGTCATTTGCCGGGTTTCCCCCTATCGTGCGACGAGCTCGACAGCCTTATCCTGGCATCCCTCGACGAGTCAGGAAATCCTTCACGCTTCCCTCCGAGAGCTATGCTACCCACTCGTTATCAGCATCACCCTCATGCATCACCCAGCATCAAGGTCATCCTTTGCATCAGCATCATGCATGGGCCACGAGTCACGACTTTTCGGTGCATCCGCCGAGTAAGTGGCTCACGGCCCCCCAGCAAACATCACTCTCCTGCAGACTCAGGTGAGGTGTCTTGTCAACCCTGAGCATCGATCTTGATTTCCTTGACCTCGCTCAGGGAGGGGCATCTGTAGACACCTTGGTTTTGAAGCCACTTCGCAGCAGGCTCATCTAAAAGATGCTCTGGTTGCGATCACCAAAACCGTAGTTCACTTAAGCCTACATAAGCTTATTCAGGCTCATACTAGTCTACTTTGACCTAATCAAAATTAAAACCAAACAAAACGCATTTAAAACATTTAAAACCCAAATTAATCAAACAAAAATCCTAATTCAAGTCAAACTTAAATAAAATCCACTTAAAATCTAATTAATCGAACAAAAACCCTAATTCAAGTCAAACCTAAATAAAATCCACTTAAAATCCAATTAATCAAACAAAAAACCTAATTCAAGTCAAAATTAAATAAAATCCACTTAAAATCCAAAATAATCAAATAAAAACATTAATTAAAGTCAAAATCAAATAAAATCCATTAGATCCACTTTAAACCCAATCAATCAAATAAAAACCTTAATTAAAGTTAAAATCAAATAAAATTCATTAAATCCACTTAAAATCCAATTAATTAAGTGAAAACCCTAATTAAAGTCAAAATCCATTAAAAATCCTAATTAATTAAATCAAAAACCTTAATTAAAACACAAAAATCCTAATTAAAGTCAAAAATCCATTAAAAACCCTAATTAAACTTTAAAACCAATTAATTTAATCCTAAATCACAAAGTCAAAAATTAAATTAAAATCACAAAACTCAATTAAAAGCCTAAAAGAAAAACCCTAAAATCCATAAAAACCCCAAAACAAAATAAAACAAAAAAAACCTAAAATAATTAAAACCCAAATTAAAAAACCAATTAATTAAATCCTAAGTGACAAAATCAAAAATTAAATTAAAATCACAAAACTCAATTAAAAACCTAAAAGCAAAACCCTAAATCCATTTAAAAACTTTAAAAACAACTCCTAAAAAATACAAAACATAAAAAAACAAGAAGCCAAAAAAACCCTAAGCCTAATTTGCAGCCCAATAAGCCCAGTACACTCATAAATCAAAAAACTTTATAAAAGTCAAAAATAATTCCAGCGACCTCCGCCATCTTTGGCGACGATTCCGACATTTAATCCCGAGAACTCCGGAGTACATCCTTGACCCCCGTGATCTCTAGACCTTCCACCTTAATCACGCGCTTGATCCTACGGCAGCGAGGCCTTGCGAGAGGAGATCAATGGTGTCAAGCATCGTCGGGGAGACAGCGCCACCATTTAGGTACCTTCCTCTCCCTCCAATTTCCATTCTAGGCAAGTCACCTTAGGTCTTATTAGGCACTTTGTATTGAGCCACGGCGGAGCGGAGCCTCCTACACACCGTTAGCCCCTCCCTCCGACGATGGGTTCCCTATCGTCGACGAGGCCTTAGGCCTCTTGACCTCAGGTAAGGCCCCTGTGGGCCTCTCCTCCCCCTCCTCTTCTTTCTTCCTCCTCCCTGGTCACCCTCCCCTCCAGAGGAGCCCCTTCGGTGGTCACAACCAGCCCTACCGTCGACGCAGCCCTGCCACCGCCGTCGAGGAAACATTGGAGCTCTCCAGATGCCCTGCTCTGTGCCACTGCATCAGGGACTTCCATCGCCTCTCCACAAACCCCAGAGGATCCCCATCTCACCGTCTAGACCGTCGTAGTGCCCCGACGACCTCCGTCGTGCCTGTCGGCGGAGCCGGGGATGGGAGGAACGCCTCGGTCTTCCACGGACCTCGTCGATGCCTCCCAAAACCTCACAGTGACTCCTTGGAGCTTTCCCAGCCATCATCGCGCCGCTTCAGCCGCTACGTCACCACCAACACTTCGTTGTTGTCTTCCCCAGCGCCGACAGAGCAACTCGTCGGAGCGCGAGGTGGGGGGGACATCCCAGGCTTCCCCAGCCTTGTCCAATCCACAGGAGACCCCTGTCGTGATTCCCTTTAGCTCCCTGAGAAGTCGTCGGAGTCATCCAGTCACCGCACTGTCGCTGGGACATCGCCGGAGGGGAAACGTCGGTGATCCTCTGGATATTTTTTGGGCCTAGTCCCTTTAGTTCTAGGTTTTATTCTTAGGTCCTTAGGTTATTACGTTTAAGTCCTTTTTCGTTTAATTTAGGTCCTACTTTTTTATATTTTAGTCCATGTAATTTTAAAAACTTTCATTTCCTTTATTTTCTCTGTGTAATTTGCATATAATCCTTTGTAGATTTGGAATTTTCATTGTTAATGCATTCATGCATGTTTTATCACGCTTTGGTCTCTGTTTTCATATTTTCTTTGCATTTTATGTCCTGAACATTTGTATTTGGCCCCTAGAACCTTTTGAAATGAGTTTTTCCTATGAAATTTGCATTTTAAACATTGAAGATTTTTAAAATCACACAGATCATCATTAAAGTGGAATTTTTGTCACATTCAAGTCCTAAGCTTTTGCAATAAGCCCCAGAATTTTTGAAAAATGAGTGTTTTTTTTGTGAATTTTACATCCTGAATCCTAATAAACTCTACAATTACACTGATCAACATAAATGCCCAATTTTTATCACAATTAGGCCCAAAAATTTTACACATAAGTCCCTGACTCCTTAATAAACAATTCCTGAACGCAGAGAATTTGCATATGGACCCTTAGTTTAATTTTAAATAGAACACTTAGGGTTTTAAATGTTTTCTTGCATATTTTTGACATTTTTACTCATTGCATTTCATATTTTATATTTAATCTTAGATTTCATTTAAAAATCATGTTCTCACTGTGAAGTTATCTTTAGTTTTACATTTTATTCCCATTTGCCCTTATATGTGAATTTCGCATTTTAGACATTGAGTTTTCAGGAAATTACCCAGGTGTAATTTTCACACATCTCAGTGCCACATTGTCATTTGATCCATCATCTACATATTAGAATAGAAGCCATTGAATATATTTTGATCCGGATTCTCATTTTTTTTGTAAATTTGACATTTTAGTCCTTGTGTTTGTCCTTTATTGTGTTTACATCATTTTATTGTTTTTCCCTTCCATGTTTTTTTGCAAATAACACTTTCTGGATATTTTGTGCACATTTTGACATAACTTAGATCATGCATCATCCCTATACATGCATTTATCACATCTGTCATCAAAATGACCAAATTGCCTCTGTCGTCAATTCATGCACCTACATGTTATTTTTTGCACTCAGTCTTGCATATTTCTTGTTCAAGTCATTCTTTAGCATCTTTTTGCACATTTGGGCACTTATTCATGCATCTATGTAGCTTCGGTAACATTTGTGTATCGGTCTATCCCTATTAAGCGAGCCTGTATCTTATGCTTTTCTTTTGTGGATTTTTTTTCTTCACTTTTTTCGATTTGATTTCCTTTACTCCTATGTTTTGGAGTTTTTCGATTTGATTTCATTGCCCGAGGGCGTACATGAACTGACTGAAAGGCCCACAATGGCCCATTTGCGGATTATTTCTCTCTTTTGATTTTCACGACTTTTTCCATGATCCTGAGGACCTAGGATAACTCCACTTTCCATCTTTTTGATGTCAGTATGGTTTTCCGAGGTGTTCCTTCCAAATATCTCGTCATTTCATGTGGTTTTCCGTGATTTTATCATTTCATGTGGATTTCCTCGCAGTTTTCGCATATCATCTTGTACATCCATCCAGTTTTGTCCTAGCATTCATATTAGCATGTTTCGAGTATGATCTAGGTTTAGCAAACATTCATTTAGCCCTAGTAAGAAAATTAGACTAGAAAGACCAAGTTTCTCGGGTGTACGGGGGTGCCTAACACCTTCCCCGTACGTAATTGGAATTCTTACCCATCTTTTGGTTAGCAGACACCTGGCCTTCACATTGGCATCACATGCATCCCCTTCTTTGTGGTTTTCTTCGTCTTTTCCTTGAAAGACTAGGTGGCGACTCCTTTTCTTTTTCGTTTTATCCTATCTTGCGCCTTTGCCATCTTGGCATGGCTGTGATCTCCTCCCTTTGGTGTGACTCCGCGCCGGACCCCCGGGTTGGCATGGTTATAATACTGATGGAGGATATGGTGATACAACAGAAGATATGAATTATTCTTTGGCGAAACAGTCTTCTCTGCAAACTAAAAATGAAACTCCTATTATGAATGAAGAGTGTTTTGGTATTAGGAAAAATCCAAAGAAGCGAAGATAGATCTCTGAACCAATGATTCATAGCATTACAAATGCAGCTGCATTTATTGTAAATCAAATTCAAACATCAACAGAAATATTCAATAAAGCTATTAATGTGAACTCCAATGTGTTCGAAGCAAAGAAGAAAATAAATGAAAAATTAAAGAAGTTTCCCAATATTATTACGAGCGAGTGCTTCAAAGCATGAAGTATTATTACTCGATATAATGATAAAACCATTCTTTTCTTAACTATCCCTGATGATGAGAAAAAGAGAGCACATGAAGGTAGTACTTAATGGTAACATTTGATGTCGTTTTTTCTTATTTACTATGAAACTACTATTTTCTGATAACTATGAAAGTACTATTCTTTGTGGTATAACGTCATACATGAATTTACCCTTTTTATTGTACTTGTTTGCAAAAAATATATTTTCCAGTTTAGCAGAATATTTTTGTTAATATATAGATGTTAATACATAAATTTTATATTTTTATTCTGATTTTATTCTTATACACCAAATAGTGAATAGGAATTATCTGTGAATTGCACTTTGAATTTTTATTTCATATCAAATACAGAAATAGAATAAAACTATTTTATTTTATTCCAAATTTCATTCCAGAGTTCATTCTATCGCTATCTATTTTCATTTCAATATACCAAACATCGCATAACAAATGGACCCATAGTTTCACAAAAATTATTAGACTTAGATGTGAGTATATAATTATACATATTTTTTTTGAATTATCCAAGATAATGACAACTACTCACACCTCCCTCTCAAATACGAATCACACATACCATAGAGAGAAAAAAATATATTTCTACCGATTTCAAAAAGGATAATGACAGCCAAGCTGTAGATAGAAAACAAGAAATGAAAGTATATTCTCTTTATGATTTGATGTCTTATCCGCTTGTCACAGGAAGGTAGAACTTGGTTGGTATATATCCAATTATGCAATTTGGGATCTAGCTACTTAGCCATGCAGATTAAAATTTCAAATTGGTCCAATTCAATGTAAGTCAAGTTGGATTTACGAGACTCGAGATCAATTTTTAAGTAGGATTAGCATTTTTGTAGGCATACTTGTCGAAGAATTTCATATATTTAAGTAAACTCAACATGGTAATTTACAAAAGGAGGTTGGGAGATGAATACAAATTTGAACGTTCAAAATGGACACTCTAATAAAAACACTTCATTTGACAATAGATTAGTAGACCCATAGCTACTTTTTAGTGGGATATGTTAATCAAATTATCAATGTGACAGATTAATATGTTAGAACAACAGAATCACATATTAATGCGTCTCACAAAATAAAATATGTAACAAAAGTAATAACAACTTTAACATGCTTATATAGTAATAACATGCAACGAGAACAATAATAACATATAACGAAAACAATTATGATTTATAATGTGGATATGTATTCTATGTTATAAAATAAACATTATAATACAATAGAAGTTACAGTAGGATATTACAATAGAGAGAGACAAAGTAAGTAAAATTAATTTGTAATACTATACATGGAATATTAATGTAATATGTAATAAAAATAGTAGAAGTATGTAATAGAAATAAGAATGGAATGCAGCAATTGAACAATATTTTGGATTATACACTAATAGACGTACATTAGAAGAAACACAATAATTAAAAAGTTAGGAACCACTGTTTACAGTAAATATGTAACATAAATAAAAATAAAATACAACAACGAGCAACGTTTTAGATCATACATTAACAGATGTGCAATAAAACCAGCAAAAAGTCAAAAAGATAGGGACCATTGTCATAGCGTATAAAAGAACATTTGTTCTTGGCTCGTCTCTCAATGAGAGTAAACAAACCTAGCATACTAGGGTCCCTTTTTCTAAAATCAATATTGAATCTTGTATCAATAAAATAAAATAAATGAATCATTTCTCAAATAAAGTAACTCCTCGATTACATTAAAAAAAAAATCATGTCAGTCTGCAATTGAAAACGGCAACCAATGCACCACCAGAAATATTTTGATACCATTTACACCACGTTCTTCGTTTGTGCTGTGTCACTGGAGTCTTTGAGGTTATCAAGCTCGTTGACAACTTAATCTCGAGACAACTTAAGCTCGTTGACAACTTAGAACAAAAAGATAAGATAGAAAGGCAGAAGAGATAGTCATACACTAAGAGAAAAAAGATGAGAACCTCGCATACAAGAAAACCCTCCCGTAAGGAAAAACCCTACGTCCTTCGCTCCCGTAATCTCTTGAATAAAGCTTCTTCCTCTGACTGGTTGGCCTTCAAGAGCCGTCTGGTTGAAGATGTTGACCTTGAGGACGTAGAATATCGCCCTCCCCGTCGCAGGTCTACCAAACACTTCCCCTGTCCTTCTGGGGACGACGCTCAGGTATGTGTTTCCGAGAAACTGTCGTTTCCTCCCACTAGGCCTCTAGTCTCCTCTGATGTCCCTTCCGATACTACATCGGAAGTATCTTGTTCGGTAGTTCGAACGAGTGGATTTAGTGTATTTTGGCCAGATCAGGGGCACTTCTTTCTATTTCAATTTGCACCAGAGGTGGCGCTACTCTTCGGACGGAAATTTGTGTATAGATGGGACAGGATCTTTGATAATTTTTTTATACCTGCTTGTTTTCCATGTTGTTATTTTCAATTTCTGAGTAGGTGTTCCCTACTGCTTGAAAGGAATCTTGATATTGTTTGGGCTCGTTCCGGTAGATTTGTCACCCATTTTTCAGACATTGATTTTCCAAGCAAGGGGGGGAATTTTCACTTCAATCGGCCTGTCAGGGTAGTTATCGGTGATACTCACTGCGATTCCTTTCAGGAGGTTGTGATTTGTGGTGAGCCCGATATTTTTGTTTTCCCTTCTCAAGAGAAGCCTTCTCCTTCCTCTTCCTCTTCCTATTCTTGGGCTGCGCCCTCGTCGAAGTCGTCTTTTTCCCCGGCCCCGACTGATTGTTGTTTGTCCATCGCACCCTCACCCGATCGTCGGAATACCCTTGGGTCAGATTCTCAAGGCTCTGACAGGAGCAACTGGGCTTTGACATATTTTCCTGGCGCTTAGAGTTCCCTGTGGGATTACAAGGTGTATTCGCCACCAATTATCACAATTAATCCTAGTTTTACGCATATTTCTGAGAACATTAATCGGTTAGAGGATACTATCTCAGACGTTTCAGATGATTATGCTAATACGTTTTTGCCTACGGACCTTTTAGCTTCCCCAGGAGATGGCTCCGTTTGCAATAACTCTCGCTGTATTTGTCCCTCTCACGACATTAATTTTTCTCAAGTGGCATTTAATTCCTCTGCGAACATACCTCGACATTCCTCTCCACTTAATGAGCTTTCGTGTATATCGCACCATATCTCTGACTTAGAGATCCTCTCTAACAGCGGTCATCTGCCTCGTACTTCTCCCCCTCTCCTATTCCTTGCGAAATGAGCATCTCGGGAAATAGAAATAGGTTTGCTCCACTTTCTTCCCCTGTAAAATCCCCACCCTGCCTTTCCAAGCTTGGTTCCTCGCATGAAAACTTTCCTTCCTCTGTCTCGGAAGAAGGTTGGAAGGTGATGTCCAGAATGAGATCCGCCTCCCCCCAGGTAATTTTCTGTCGCTCTACTGGGGGATGTTTTAATTGTGGTCTTAGAGGATATCAAAAAAAATGATGTAAGTTTGCTGGAGTTTGTTTCAAATGCAAAGTTCCCACTCATTCTGTAGCGATTTGTAAATTTTTTCAGGCCACTCAACCTTTTATACGACAAACTCATAATATGACTGGTTTGACCACTCTTTATCCTACAACTTTACCTCTTTCCGAAGCCGTGTGCGATCGTTTCTTAGTCCTTTCTCGGAATGCCATAGTCACCTCCCACTCTACCCAGCTAACTCAACAAATATTAGCTGATCATATCAAGGCATGTTGGCCTTGCGCTTCTGAAATAGAGGTCTAAGCATTCTTTTCAGGCAAATTTCTGCTGGTCTTCCCTTCAACCAAAGTTAGGAATGACTATCTGAATATGTATGGTGCATCCTTGCAAATGATCTCAGCCTCCTTTATCCCATGGTCCCCCAACCCCAACGCTGTTCACACTCTCAAGGAAGAAGGGAAGTGGATTAGGTTAGAAGGCATCCCTCACCATCTTTGGAACGTGGATATTTTTCATCATATGATTTCTGGTTTTGCTGAGTTACTCGAAGTTGACCTATCTATGGATTTTGCAAAATCTTTGGGGTATTCCCGGGTTCGAATCAGGGTTCATCCAGGTAAAGACATCCTTGACTGTCGTTTCTTTGCTTTTGGTAGCTTGGTATATCCTATTCGATATAGGAGAATCTAGGATATTTGCCCTTCCAGCTCCTCCCTTTCCAACCCTACCATGAGCTCCTTCCCTGCTTGGCCTTATAAGACACTACCATCCTCATCTGGTTCTACTGGTCTCCACCCCACTTGTAAGTTATTCAAGAATAATAAGGGATGGAGGGATGACAAGAGTAACAAAAACCCTAAGGGTGGTAAGAACGTTTGGACCAGACCCATTAGTCCCACCATTCCCCGTTCTGTAACTTCTGCGGGCATCTTTGGGTGCTGAACATGACCTTTGCCCCACTCTTGGGGTCAATCCATCTATAGATGAAGCATCCAGATTTGTGGAAGCTAAAATCAAAGCAAGAAATCTATCTCTGGCTAAATTTAAAAAGGTGATTGCTGTATTCGATTGTTTGGAGAAGGATGACATGGCTGGTCCTTCTGAAGTTGCCTTAGATATCCACCCCGCCACTCCAATACATGCCCCAGGTACAAGTTTTTCTTCCTTTGTCAATTTAGGCTCTTTGAATACAGATTTACATCTTGATAAATCTAATTCAGCTAATTCTATAAGAGGTTGGATTAGACCTGTTAGGGAGGCTTGAAATAACAGATTATTATATATTGAATCTCAAATTGCTTCCATTGATGCTCTGGCAGAATCTCACCAGATACAAGATATCCTTTTGATTTTAAAGAGAGATCTTTTGAATGAACATTACACATTGCTTAAAGAATAAGAAGTTTATTGAAAGCAAAAGTCCAGAATCCTTTGACTTAAAGAAGGGGATTTAAACACATCTTTCTTTCACAATATAGTTAAGTGTAAGAGGAGAATGAATGCCATTCACTCCTTGAAGATTAGGGACAACATTTCCTATTCTCCCACGGTTATATCCAAAGAAATAGAGGAACACTTCACCAAACTATTCAATAAACCTAAAAGTTATACTCCAACTCTGAATTGGGACAGATTAATTCCTACAAAAATTAAAATCCAGAGAACTTGGAAGTAATCTTTTTTCTAGAAGAAATTTACAAAAATGTTAAATTACTATCTGGAGATAAGGCCCCTGGTCCTGATGGATTCCCCCTGTATTTTTTCCATTAGTTCTGGAATTTTCTGAAATTAGATATTCTTGAAATATTCGATAGTTTACATACTTCCTCTGATATTGAGTTTCTAACACCCATCAATCAAACCTTTATCTCCCTTATCCCTAAATTGGAGGGTGCATAATGTATTAGAGACTTTAGACCTATCAGGCCTATCATTCCTTTTACTTCTAAAACATATTTTTCAAGTCTTGCGAAAGACTTTACATTGCATAATTTTCTGAATACATTTATATGACATTGCATTGCATGGCTTTCTGGTATTTTCCTTGGCACATCTTGCTGGCCCACACAGGAGAACTGGCACATCAGCCTGTTTTCAGTAACACACAGTAGATTTTCACGTGGTTTTTAGCATGATTTCTTGCTTCGATTTGCTTTCAGATTTCTCTGGCTTTCTTCCTTGATATCCAGGAAGACCCAACTCAGTTTTCAAACCTTTTATGCATGTTAGATCATACATTGCATGTAGTAAAGCAAGGATGAAAAGTCGCTCAAAATACTTAGATCCTTGATCTTATTTATGCAATATCTTTGCATCGACACTTGACCCGATATATGAGCGATACTTCTGAGCATTAGGACACACCCCTGCACATCATGTACCCTTATTTTAGTATAAGACACCACTCACTTAGCATGGCATGGCATATCGCCCTCGGGCGTATAGTAAAGGCTGAAAAGTCGACATTTCATAAGCAAATGAAAAACCTATAAATGATCGATTTATCGGGCACACGAGGGTGCCTAATACCTTCCTCGTGCGTAACAGGGATCCTTACCTATTTCTGGTTTACAAAGACCTTTTCCATTAGTTTTTATATGCATGATTTGAATGATTCTTTTATGGTTTTCCTCGTCTTCCATTTTAATAGACTAGGTGGCGATTCCTGCATTTACATTTTTATTTTTATTGTTTTTGCCGTGACTTTGCCGATCATCGTGTATTTGGCCTTTTGCATGAAGTCCCGAGGCTATCACCGGCATGGTTACACGGGGTATGTGCTAAAACTGGACTTTGAGAAAGCATTTGATAATGTTAATTGGGAATTTTTACTGGATTTGTTATTTGGATTAGGTTGTGGCCTCAAATGGACAAACTAGATTAGGATGTGCATTTCTCAAGTCAAATTTTCTATTTTGATAAATGGCTCTCCCAAAGGATTTTTCAAAGCTCCTAATGGTTTAAGACAAGGTGATCCATTATCCCCTCTTCTATTTATTGTTGTTACTAACATCCTAAATAGGATGCTATCCCTTGCTGTGAACAACAACTTGATTGCAGGCATTCAGTTGCCTAATGGTGAACCCGGTATGACTATTATGAATTTTTGGTTATGCCGTTTGGATTGACGAATGCACCGGTTGCCTTCATGGATCTGATGAATAGGGTATTCAGACCCTATCTGGACCAATTTGTTGTGGTATTTGTTGATGATGTGTTGGTATATTCCTTTGACGTGCAGACTCACCAAACACACTTGAGAATGGTGTTTGAGACCTTAAGGCAACATCAGCTGTATGCGAAGTTTTCTAAGTGTGAGTTTTGGCTGGAAGATGTCACATTCCTTGGCCATATCATTTCAGGTGAGGGAATTAAGGTGGATCCAGCTAAGGTTGAGGCGGTTAGTAGTTGGGCCAGACCCAAGACCGTGACTGAGATCAGAAGCTTTTTGGGCTTGGCTGGATATTATAGGAGGTTCATACAGGATTTCTCTAGGATTGTAGCACCCTTGACCAGATTGACACAGAAGGAGGTTCCTTTTGTTTGGGACTGGCAATGCCAGGAGGGCTTCAATGAGTTGAAGACCCGACTGGTCACATCTCCAGTTTTGACCTTACCTTTAGGGAGTGAGGGCTTTGCAGTGTATTGTGATGCTTGTGGCATAGGATTAGGATGTGTGCTGATGCAGCATGGAAGAGTTGTGGCGTATGCCTCACGCCAGCTGAAGAACCATGAAAAGAATTACCCCACTCATGACTTGGAGATGGCTATAGTGGTATTTACTCTGACGATTTGGAGACATTACCTGTATGGTGAGCAGTTTGAGGTATTTACAGACCACTAGAGTTTAAAGTATATCTTCACTCGGAAGGATCTGAATCTGAGGTAGAGAAGATGGGTGGAATACCTCAAAGACTACGATTTTAGCCTATCCGACCACCCAGGGAAGGCTAATGTGGTCGCTGATGCCCTGAGTAGGCGTACCCACTTGATGTCTAACTTGATGATCAAGGAGTGCGTATGCTAGAAGATTTGGTTGGTTGTAGACCATTGCGGTAGTCTCAGGGACCTGTTGGAGCTTGGGTGGCAAACATGTCAGTTCGCCCGAGATTACTAGAAATTATTGTGGCCGCTCAGCAATTGGACCCCTTTGTGCAAGAAATTTGGGCTAAACGGGAGGCGAGAGAGGCGCCTCATTTCTCTATTGGTGCAGATGGAGAACTCAGATACGATCTGCGCCTATATGTGCCTTAGGTGGAGGATGTGAAACAGAGATTGCTTGATGAAGCGCATCAGTCCAAGTAGGCGATTCATCCAAGGAGCACCAAGATGTACAGAGATCTGAAGAGGAACTTTTGGTGGCCTGGAATGAAGAGGGAGATAGCTGAGCATGTGATGAAGTGTGCAACCTGCCAAATGGTGAAGATTGAACACCAGAAGCTTGGAGGAATGTTGCAACCTCTGGATATTCCGGTGTGGATATGGGAGCATGTGTCAATGGACTTTGTGACAGGACTGCCCAAGACCAAGAGAAAGAACGACACCATCTAGGTGATCATGGATCGTCTCACAAAGTCAGCACATTTCTTACCTATGAGGGTAAACCTCACATTAGCTCAGTTGGCAAAGTTGTATGTGGCTGAGATTGTCCGTCTGCATGGGGTGCCGGTATCCATTGTGTCTAATAAGGACACCAGATTCACATCTTGATTCTGGAGAGCATTGCAAAAGGCTTTCGGCACCATTTTGCATTTCAGTACGACCTTTCATCCTTAGACAGACGGGCAGACTGAGAGGACTATTCAGACCTTAGAAGACATGTTGAGGGCCTGTACTCTGGATTTTAGGGGGAGCTGGGAAGATCATCTTCCGTTGATTGAGTTCGCCTACAACAACAGCTACCATTCCAGCATAGGTATGACACCGTATGAGGTGTTGTATGGCAGACCCTGTCGAACACGTACCTGTTGGGATGAAGTAGGCGAGAGGCAGCTTGTGGGCCCAAAGATTGTGCAGCAGTATGCAGAGAAAGTGGACTTGATCAGGAAGAGACTGGCAGCTGCACAGAGTAGACAGAAGAGTTTTGCTGATCGGAGGCGTAGACTTCTGGATTTTGAAGTTGGAGACTTCGTTTTCCTCAAGGTGTCACCAACAAAAGGGATATTTAGATTTGGAAGGCAGAGAAAATTGAGCCCTCGCTACATTAGACCCTATAGGATTGTCAAGAGGGTCGGAGAAGTTGCCTATCAGTTGGACTTGCCTCTAGAGTTCTCGGGCGTGCACAGAGTGTTCCACGTCTCGATGTTGAGGAAGTGTTTGACCGCTGCATCCCATGTGATTCCAGTTCAGCCAGATGGGATGCAAGAAGATTTGACCATGGTAGAGGATGCTGTGCAGATCCTTGATAGGAAGGAACAGATCCTCAGGAACAAGGTGATTCCTTTTGTGCTAGTCCAATGGCAGCATCATGGTGTTAAGGAAGCTACTTGGGAGCGAGAGGCGGACATGCAGTTCCAGTACCCTCATTTGTTTAACCAGTGAATTTCGGAGACGAAATTCTTTTGAGGGGGTTATGATGTAACTTCTGTGCCTGATTTTTTCCATTTATTATAAACCATGGAATTTTCTTGTATTAGTTGAATATGGTTTATTGATGGAGAACCTTGGTTGTGGTTTTCTTC
>JAMKQA010047115.1:0-16762 GCA_024699735.1 Posidonia australis | reverse complement strand
ACGTCCATGCTGATTGTTGGGGTCCTTCCCAACAACCCTCTCTTGCAGGTTCGAAGTACTTTCTTTCTATTATTGATGATTTTTCACGTATGAATTGGATTTTCATATTGAAGCACAAAGGAGATGCCTTTGAAAGTTTTAAGGCATGGAGGACGTTAGTTGAAAACCAGGATGGAAAGAAAGTAAAGTATCTCAGGAAAGATAATGGCTTAGAATTTTGCTCTCATGAGTTTGATACCTATTGTCAGGATGCAGGAATAACCAGACATCATACGGTTAGAGGCACTCCACAGCAAAATGGAGTTGTTGAACGCCTCAACCGCACTTTGTTGGAGAAAACCAGGTGTATGCTTTCTCATGCAGGTTTAGACAAGAAATTCTGAACTGAAGCTGTTAACACAGCTTCTTATCTTATCAATAGGTCACCCTCCAGTGCAATAGAAGAGAAGATTCCATATGAAGTGTGGATGGACAGAACTGCAAATTACTCCAAGTTAAAAAATTTTGGGTGTCCAGCATACTACCATGTGAACAATGGCAAGCTTGAGCCGCGTGCCAAGAAAGGTATATTTGTTGGATATGGAATGGGAGTTAGGGTCTAGAATTTATGACATAGAAACAGGGAAAGTGATTCACAGTCGTGATGTCATTTTTGATGAGGCTTTTTTGATGCAAAATGGAGAGAAGCCAGTCATAGTGGAATAACCCAGTACTCCCGAGCAGGTGGAGTTTACATTGCCACAGTCCATTGACTCAGATCAGCATGTCCTTGATGCAAATTCGCCTGTTGAAGTTGATGGCAATCAGGGGGAGCAAGTTGTGGAAGAAATTCCATTAAGGTGCATTTGTAGGGATCGTCCAAGAAGGGAAGTCCAACCCCCACATAAGTAAGGTTACAGCAATATGATAGCATTTGCTTTGCAGGTAGCAAGTGAGGTGGAGGAAACTGCTGATCCGTCCACTTATGATGCTGCTATGGAATGTCTTGATGCTGTACATTGGATGACTGCCATGAATGAGGAGCTTCAATCACTTCACAAGAATCAGACATGAGATTTAGTGAAGCGTCCTCAAAGTAGAAATGTTGTGGGTTGCAAGTGGGTGTTCAAAAGAAAGATTGGAACATAAGGCAACCATGGGATGCAATATAAGGCGAGATTGGTAGCTAAAGGCTACTCACAAAAGGAAGGCATAGATTACAATGAAGTATTTGCACCAATGGTTAGACACACATCTATTAAAATCCTTTTAGCTCTTGTTGCAGCAAAGAACTTGGAGCTAGAGCAACTTAACGTGAAGACAGCTTTCTTGCATGGTAACTTAGAAGAGGAGATTTGAATGGAACAGCCAACAGGTTTTGTTGCTAAGGAGAAATCAGATCTAGTTTGCAAGCTGAAGAAGTCCTTGTATGGACTTAAGCAATCTCCCATACAGTGGTATAAAAGGTTTGATATCTTTATCACTAAAGTTGACTTTATTCGTAGCTATTTTGATTCATGTGTGTATGTAAGACAATTAGAAAATGGCACACGTGTATTTGCTCTTGTATGTGGATGATATCTTGATTGCAGCCAAGGATATCAAGGTGATACAAGATTTGAAGAATGTTTTGAAATTTGAATTTGAAATGAAAGATCTTGGCCCAGCAGGCAAGATACGTAGGATGGAGATACAAAGAGACAGGAAAGCAGGAAGACTCTTTCTTCATCAGCGCAGCTACATAGAGAAGATTCTTAACAGATTTGGTATGACTTCATGTAAAGCCATTGGGACGCCTTATGACAGGAATCTTCGTTTGTCATCAACTATGTCTCCACAGACGCAGTCTGAGAAGGAACATATGTAGCGTGTTCCTTACTCACAGACTGTTGGTAGTTTGATGTATGCCATGGTATGTACCTGCCCTGATTTGACTTATCCTCTTAGTGTTGTCAGCGGGTACATGTCCAACCCTGGCAAGGAGCATTGACAGGCCGTGAAGAGGATATTCAGATATTTGAAGGGAACACCTGATGTAGGGCTGATGTATGGCGTCAAGCAGAGTTGCAACATGACTGGATTTTCTGATTCTGATTATGCAGGTGATGTTGATCAGAGGAGATCCCTCACAGGTTATGTCTTTACTGTGGCAGGCTCAGTTGTTAGTTGGAAGTCTACTCTTCAGCCTACTGTTTCACTCTCAACTACTGAGACTGAATACATGGCAATGACTGAGGCCGCAAAGGAATTTGGTTGAGAGGGCTACTTAGAGACTTTGGAGTGCAGATTGACAGAGCAGATATTTTCTGTGACAGTCTCAGTGCTATTTATTTGACAAAGGACAATGTGTTTCATGACCGCACGAAACACATTGATGTCAGGTACCATTCCTCAAAAGTGAAGACAAGATAGAAGTTTTGAAGATCAGCACCAACCACAATCCAGCCGACATGTTCACGAAAGGTGTGATTGAGAGTAAGTTCAAGCATTACTTGGACTTGCTCAACATATATGGATGCTGCTGGCCCCTCGTGGATCATTGTGATGGAGAGTTCAGCTCGAGGTGGAGGTTGTAATTCAAAACAAGGTGGAGTTTTATTGAATATGTGTCTTGAATTTGGTTATAACTTGTACTAGGAGTATTTTGGTCTTTTAACCATTTAGGGTGTCTAAGTATTTAAGCTTGGCTAGGACATCCAATTTGGAAGAACACATTTGTATCTCCATTTTATCTAGTGGAACAACCTCCTCCCGTTCTCCATCCGTGGACGTATCCATTTGGGGAACCACGTAAATTCTTGTGTTTGTGTGTGATTTCTGATTTCTTCTCCTTCTTCCTTTGAATCTTTGCATAACAAAAACAAACTAAGCTTCTAATCGCATATCAAATGAAAACAAGAGCCAGCACATAAGCATCATGTAGTGCCTCTAAATAAAATCATCCCAACTTCCTGAAATTATACAGCAATTCAGTAAAACTTAATAAAATGAACAAAAAGGCCTTCACTAGATGAGGAAAATAATCTAATATGATCAAAAATATGAAAAAAAAAAAATTTACTTCCGATAGAAGTCCATCCAGTTTGAATAATTTTTTTAGGTTTTATGACTTTGACTAAAAGGTCATTCATCCTAAAAATTAACTCATAATGTTAATTTCGTGTTAAACTTCGGTCTGACAAAAATAAAAAAATATGTTGGACATCGGTGAGAATGTCGTACAAATACGTTAAATTTACGTAAGTTCATAGAAATTGTCAAATAACTTCAAATTTCAATTTGAAACTCTAAAATAAGTTAAAGTAAGCAATAATCTACATTTAAGGCTACTTAGATCACTTTGAAAACATGTATCATATTAAAATATGCTACATAAATTTAATACAAATATCGTGAAACACAAGTAATACCTTACAAAATACTTACTAAATGTATAAATCATACTTTAAAATGTTTAATATATATTTAAAATGAATAGTTTTCATAATATTTAATATAAAGAAAAAGTAGATATGAGAGAATACCCAAGTGTTGAAGACGTAGAGTCTAATTAAGGATCATCCTAGATTCTGCCACTTTGCAGAGCCTATGGGGGGGGGGGGGTCTAGGGGGAACAGCCCGTCCCCTTTACGGTCAATGCCTCTATCCCAAAATAATATACAACTTATATAATTGGAGGACTAGAGGAGAGGAGATAAGGGGAAGGGGAAAAAATCAGGTCTGAGCTAAAATAATAACCAATGTTGTGCACGTCATCCCATTTAAAGAGCATGTTGATGACACATGATCAACTCAATGTAAAAATTACACTGAGTCGACCAACATGGTCGACTTGGACCGATACAAGTCTACATCAACTTTAATATCTGGTAAATAGAGATTTACCTACTCTTGTCATGTCACCCAGCTGCAAGACTGACATGTGTCATGTGTTAAATGCTGGGATGTTATCCATAACCTCATTGCCTACTCCAAGTTGACAACATAAGCATCTATTATAACAAAGACTGATATTTGAGGTCCATTTTAGATTCTCCTCTTAAGGCTCTAATTTGAAAGACCACTTGATGATCAAGAGCAAGAAAAGACAATAGAAAATTGATAACAGCATATACCTGAGGCATTGCCCAAGCGCTTTGTGTCTCTAAAACCAACAGTAACAGCCAGACACAGAGCCATCAGAATCCAGTTGATCTCTGGGATGTAAATCTGTCCATGTACTTTAGTTGATGTATGGATGATCTTCACCTTGGGAAAGCATCCTAAAGCAGAACATTGTTTAATGATCGAGAAAGTTCCGGTGATTATAGCTTGGCCTCCAACCACTGCAACAAGTATGGCAATTACCAGGACTGGCCATCTAAGTTGCTCTGGAAAAACCACGTTCCGGTTAATTATTGTAGAAAACTAGTAGAATAATTGTACCATTAACTGCAAGTGGATCTTCTACAACCATCCGGAAGAAATATTACCTGGTACAGATACATAGAATCCAATATGATAGTCACTATCATTTATATGGTGTCTAGACAGATACGCTGCCTGTCCCATATAAGCTAAGATCAAAGATGGATACACCATAAAGGTAAAAGCAATCTGCAAGAAAATAATAACAATGTATGAGAAGTTGAGAACAGCCTCTAGCAATAGAAAAGAACAGGAACTTGCCAGAAAATGAATTTTATTGAAATAAGTAACAGGAACTTATAGAAGGGTGATAAGGTAGAAATAACAAGCCAAAAAAAGTTTCTTTAGCATAAATGGTTTTCTGCAACAAGATACTAGCAAATAGCAATAACCAAGTTGGGTAAGCTTCCTACAATGTTTTACTGGAAAGGCTAGAAAATATTATGTGCATCTTTCTAATAAAGATATAGAAATTTTAAGAAAATATCAAGAATGGTGCTTGTTGGCTATAACATACACACCGTCCCAATATATTGATTACCAGGAATTGCCTCCAAGGATGATTGAGCAATGATATTACAATAAGAAATATTGCCAAGAAAATGAACATACACATCTTTAACATTAATTTTCCATTAATGGAAAAATTGCAGGTTATCCACAAGAAAATTTGACATTGTCAAAATGAGAGGAAAAAAATAGAACCTAAATTGTTTAGAGAGTTAAGGCAATATTCATTCTCAAGATTGTAACTTGACTACAAGAAGGCAACAACAATGACTTGGAGTGGGTGAAATAACATCCAGTAACAATGAAAGGTTTTAAGATTTTCACCTATTACCAGAGTTCAGTGCCCTATAAAGAACTTTGTGCTAAAACACAAAGTAATTGGATACCAGTTTTCTCATACCAAATAACATGTAGCCCTGCTACCAAAGCACAAGCATTTTTATTTTCATAAGCATATTTATTTCTAGCTTTCTGCAAATATCTAGTGATATATTTTGCAGCTGAGCAAGTTGATAGATCCTACCATTTGGTGAATGGTTTTTTCATGAGGACGAACTTATAGCTAAAACATCAAAATACAAAAGGGCAAACCTAGTACACGAGGCTCCCACCAATGTCGGGCATTGGGGAGGGTCCATAGGGACACAGCCTTTCCCCATGTAGGGAGGCCCTTTCTGTGACTCAACCCCAGGAACCTAGGTCACAAAGGAACCAGTCAAGCTAAAAAAAACCCCAAAAATTGAATTTCTATGCAATTAAGACTGTTGACTTTAACTTGGAGATAAAACAAAATTTAATTAATCCACTATACTTTAGAAAGACAGTGAAAATGGAAAATCTAGAACAAACATTAAAGAAACACTAGTCAAAATCATGTGAAACCCAGAATCTCCTGAAGTGACATCTAAACCAAAATAAAATCAGTTTAAATAAGATTTGACAAAATCTTCTCCACGAAATCAAGTTACAAGTTGTATTAATGTTTTCAGAAAAACTCAAATTACTTATCAAGTGAATGCAGAAACAAATACAGAAAAATTGTAATTCTGAATTGCAGTAAATGAGCATTGTTTTACTGATAATGGTAAAAAAATGATAAAGGTTGATTTTTCTGATAAAATTGATACCTGGATTGATAACTGAGAAAAATGTCCTAGATCTGCAAACATTGCTTCTGACCCTAAAAAAAGGGAATGCTGTAGTTCAGAAAATATGCTCGTAGAAGAAGTACATGGCAACAACAAAAATATATTTCATTCAGCGTACCTGTTATGCACAATAATATCCCACCTAAAGACATCCAACCTCCTCTTTGCGTCTTTTGCAAGAATTTATACATATAGTAGGGGGATAATGCTTGGTAGACATGTGGATTCCAATGGAAAATATTATAAAGACCAATCATACTGATGCATAAAAGCCATACTATCACAATGGGTGCAAACAAGAAACCAACTCGGTGTGTTCCATAATGTTGCAAGGCAAATAAGCCTATTAATATGATGCAAGCAACTGGAACCTCTATATCTGCAGAGTTGGGAACAAGAAATAAGCAAAATGGAGACATGTATAATGAGAATGTGGAGCACAAAAATAAAAGTTTTATTTTGCTAACAAAAGCTAGCAAAAACTTTGAGGAAAATGTTTGACAAAAAAAAGGTTAAAAATGAAAAACAATGCTGGAATATGGAAGATATTATTCAAGTACCAATGCTTAGATAAAGCCTACAACAACATAAAGGAGCCGCTTCAGAAGCATGGACACCAAAACAAAATATGGGTATGACAGGATGCAGATATGTGCATATGACAATTCTTCAAAAAGTAGGATACCATCTGGGAGAATACAACTGTTAAATAGATATATTTTTTGTGAATATCTACGTTGAATAAATGACATTTTTTGTCCAAAATAATAATCATACTACAATGATAAACTTGTAAATTTCATTGAGTTGCAAGAATTAAAAGTTAAACATCATTTTTTGGATAAATAAACAGTAGGATGATATCATTATTCGTCAAAAAGGAATATCAATGTGGTTGTGGGTAAATTAGGCAATTATGTAAGCACTCCTTGTTATTAATATAGTTTTGCTAACTGACTTTTAGATATTATGTGAGATCATGCTTTTACATGCCTTCCAAAAGTATCCACAAGTGTCTAAAATTAAAGTTGCAATTTTTAAATAAGGATACACTATGTAACATATCTGATTCGTTTATGGTGAAAAGTTAGATGGACCATATCTATATAAAAGATATAGAATACCTATTGATTAGGTGATGTGCAACTACAATATCAACACTCCCCTACATGTGCGGTCCAAATGACCTTCGGTCTATCATGAACAATATGGGTAAAAGTGGGTCCATGGATCAGCTTTCTCTTGATACCAAAGTAAATATAAACATCTAACTCAAAATCAATTATCAATTGGTTTTCAATTGGATGTCTATATTTCATTATAGTATAAGAACCACAAAGAGGCCTAAACAAACCCAATCCACACTACCACCCAAATTCAAAAAAGAGACATGTAGGACTTAAAAGAGGCCACACATGAGGGATAGTGTTAGAATAGACCCACATTATAAAGTCCAAATAATTAGGTGAGAGATGGTGGACTACATAAATATATAAGACAATATCTTTGATTAGAAGATGTGACACTGCAATCTTAACATTACCCCGCATGTACAGCCGGTATGATCTTCAGTCTATCACGTGGATAGTATGGATTGGAATGGACCAACCTATTTGACCTACGCTTGATACCATAAGAAGCTAGTTTAGACAACACACGTTACAACCAAAGCACTTAGGTGAAAGCCAGTAGACCACCTAACATCTTTTGATTAGGCGATGTGGAACTATAGTCACTACATATGAGAGTATGTGATGAGTATCAATACATATCTAATATAGAGGGGTCTAGAAGAAAATGTGTAGCGTAGCTTGACATACTCTTATTAAAGAGGTAAAATCACTTTTCCAATTTAAAGAGGTAAAATCACTAAAGGTAGCTAGTCAATAACAATAGTCATTACGGTAGCAACTGCCAGAGACACAATAACAATCGCCAATAGGTAGTAGCTACTGTAAGTAGACAGACAAGTAGTAACAATCGTTCTAGGCACGTGGAAATGACTGTTGTAGTAGAATATGGAAATGACTGAAGGCAGCCATATAGACAAGCACAGATCACTGTATCCTACATCATGAACCCTATATCATGAGCTACAAAAAAGATCTTCCAGAAGAATTTGAAATGTATGGCACTCACAAAGTCTTTTACAAATCTATGACTGACAACCAAAAAACAAATAAACGACCATTTTTAAATGTTTTTTACATGACACTATTTTTTGCTTAAAAACGGCTGTTTTTAATATAATCTTAGTGTCTTCTTGTCATTGAAATAATTTGATTACCTAGGTATTTATTTGTTTACTTATGTTTGTCGCTTATTTAGTTATTTAATTTATGTTTTTGAATCATCGTGGTTAGATGATGTGAAAAGAGATAGAGAAGAAAGATTGATTTTTGTTATTGAATAATAAGATTACATATATAGGATATTAGACACCACTGGTTAAATGGATATCCAATAACCCGTTTAACACTAATTGACTAATTCCCATATATTCTAATACTCTCCCTCAAGTTGGAGCATACATATCAAACATGTCCAGCTTGTTACATAAAAACTTAAACATCTCCACACTGAGACCCTTTGTGAATATGTCTGCTAATTGCTCAGAAGACTGAATATAAAGAGTAGAAATAACCCTTTTCAAAACCATATCCCTCACAAAATGACAGTCAACCTCCACATGCTTTGTAAGCTCATAAAAGATGGAATTGTTTGTAATAAATATCACAGCTTGATTGTCACAACACATAAATATAGGAACCTCGACATCAAATCCAAATTGTTCCAACAGTGACTTCACCTATATAATCTTACAAGCTGTTTGCGTCATCGATTTGTACTTGACCTCTGCGCTGGGCCTGGATATCATATTTTGCTTCTTGCTACGTCAAGTAACTAGGTTGCCTCCTACATAGGTACAAAAGCCAGATATGGATTTTTTGTCTCCTCTATCTCCTACGTATCCTGAATCTGAGTAGGTTACAATTTTGGAATGTCCATTTTTCCTGTATACCAAGTCTTTTCCTGGAGTACCCTTCACATAAGACAGAACCCACAGAACTCCTAGTCACTACACTTTCCTAGACTCATACATAAACTGACTCAAAAGGTTGACTGCATATGAAATATCAGGTCTAGTCACAGTCAAGTAAATAAGTTGCCCAATTAACCTCTTGTACTGACTAGGATCCTCCAACAACTCTGAGCTGCTATCCTAGAATGAAGGTGTCTGCTCAATAGGTGTGCTCTCAAATTTACACTCCAGAAGACTTATCTCCTGCAGAAGATCCAGACATATTTTCTTTATGACAATGCCATTTTACCATGTGCATACGTAAACTCTATCCCAAGAAAGTAGAGAGGCTTTTCTAGGTCTTTTATGACAAAGTGAGCTTGTAAACGATGATTTAGTTCTGCAATCCCCTGAGTATCCTGCCTGTCACAAGTATGTTGTCTACATATACAGCCAAAACGACACATTCCTTAGCTGTCTTCCTGTAGAATACTAAATGATCCACTGCACACCTCTGAAATCCACCAACAAGAACCACCTGACTGAACTTTTCAAACCACACTCTTGGACTTTGTTTGAGGCCATAGATCACCTTCTTGAGTCTACACACACCATCCTCCTCCTGAGCAACATACCTTGAAGGTTGCTCCATCAAAACATGCTCCTACAAGTCTCCATATAGAAAGGCATTTTTGACATCCTGTTGGTACATCTCCTAAGAGTAATTTAATGCCAAAGACAGAAGCACCCTGATGGAATGAAGACAAGCCACAGGTGAGAATGTCTCCTCGCAGTCTATCTAATATGTCTGAGTGAAGCCTCTAATCACCAGCTTGGCTTTATATCTATCAATACTGCCATCTACTTTATACTTAATGAAGTAGACACATTTACAGGTGACTACTATAGCCCCAGCAGTACGAGTCACCAGTTCCCACGTCCCACGACTAGTAAGAGTTACCATTTCCTCATCCACAACCTCCTTCCAGTGTGGAATAGAAAGTGCCTCCTAATGATTCCAGAATAGAGATTGAGAAACAAGGGGCAATGCAAAGCTACGAAAAAGAAGGTGAAGTGAATCATACGAAACAAAGTTGGAGATAGTATGGACAGTGCAAGAACGAGTACCTTTTCGTAGGGCAATGGGAAGATCTGAGAAACTGGTGGACGGATTTCCATCTGCAGAGGAGGATAGTTCAGTGGTGGGAGCAACTGAAGTACGCTGGCGTCGTTGGTATACCCGCAAAGGATGAATGACCTCTGGTAGCAAGATAGGCTCCCCCTAAACATTTCCATTTTGTAGCTTAACACATGATAGAAGTGGGACAGACACACTGGACAGGGGTGACTCCTTATAGTATGACACTGACTCGAAAAAGGTAACATCAGCAGACACAAACTACCGCCTAGTGGAAGGATGGAAATAATGATATCCCCTCTGGATCTTGGAATAACCAATAAGCACACATTTAATAGACCTTAAAGATAACTTGTCCGGACCAAAAGAGAGGTCTTGAATAAATGTCACATATTCAAATACTCTAGGGATCAGATTGAATAGATTGGACTGAAGTCTAAGCCGACGAAGTAGTGTTTCTCCTCTAAAAGGTGTAGAAGGCATTCTATTGATAAGATAGGTGGTTGTAAGCACTACATCAGTCCACAACTGCTTTGACACATGCATATGAACCATGAGAGTGCGGGTGACATCTAAAATGTACCTATGTTTGCGTTCTACAACCCTATTTTGTTGTGATATATAGAGACATGAAGTCTGATGTATAATGTTCAATGAAGCACAATGAGAAGCAATTTTATTTTGAACAAACTCAAATGCATTATTAGTACACACAATTTTTGAAGTAACATCAAACTAATTTTTTATTTCCATCAAAAAAAATTTGAATACATCATAGACCTAACTACGATCCTTGAGTAAATATATCCAGGAGACTCGAGAGAAATCATCAATAAAAATTATATAATATCTAAACCCTAAAACAAACTGAACTCTAGATGGACCCCACACATAACAATGAATCAACTGAAAAACATACGTACTAAACACAAGACGCAATCTCTTAAAGGAAGCATGATGGTGTTTACCTAGCTGATAAGACTCACACTCAAACGACAACACTGACCATCAAGGTAAAGCCTGTTGAAACTTTTGATGGGACGGGTGACCCAACCGGTAGTACCACAAGGAAAAAGACTCAAAAACAGACACCACAGATGTAAGTCCTTGCGGTATATCATCACGAACCAACAGGTACACCCCATTTCTTCGCTTACAATCCAAACCAATCCTCCTCTCCGTCTGCAAATCCTGAAAATATATAATAAAAGGGAAAGAAGGTGACGCAATAATGTAGTTGTTTGGTAATAGTACTAATAGACAACAAATTTATAGGAAAATCAAGAACAAACAAGACTTTATTAAGAGATAGTTGTGAAAAGACTTGAACCACCAAAGACGAGACAAGTCCGACCATTGGCAATTGCTACATTCTGAACATCAGATAACTGAGATAAACGGGTAAACAAACTGCGTATACCTGACATGTGAAAGGAGACATCGAAATCAATAATCCAGAAAAATTCCTTGGATACATGGAAGGTACTAGTACCTAAGAAGGTAGCCTGAGTAGCCATGACTGCAGAGTCTATGACCTTTAACTGCTGAAGCCTCTCATAGTCTGCCTGGGAAATTATAAATGTTTGCTCCTTCATAGTAGCAGCAGTGTGAGGCTCTGTAGTGACATTCATCATCTGAAGTCGACCAATAATATTTCAGCACTTGTCTATTTTGTGATCCAGCCGTCCACAATGCACACAACGGGGACGTCCACCTATCTCCCCTCTACCACGACCTCCATCTCGGGAACCACCACGACCTCGTCCCCTCATGGCTACCATAGCTAATGGCTCTAACGTAGTAGGTGGCACAGCCGTAGAAACTCAAAGAACCTTGGCAAAAGTAGTCTGAAGATCCGGAACACTGTCAACTCCCAACACCTGACCCTGATCTGAGAACTAATGTCTGGGTTACAACTATCAACTCTTCTCGATACTGTCGTAGGCGTGTGATGTCAACAGTCAATGGTTGGTATATATCTAACTCATCCAAAAGTACACGGAGAGCGGTGAAGTGCTCTTGAATCGATCGATCTCCCTACCGTAAAATAAACAACTGCTCATATATCTCACAGACTCGAGATATATTCTTCTCATGGTCATATGTCAGTCGGAGTGTGTCCTATATCTTCTTTACTGGCCGCAATAACATAACCCCTCATGCAACTGAGGGTTCCATATTATTCGCCATCCATGTAATAATCGCTGCATCATCGACTAACCATATTATTTTGCATCAGGTGGTGAATGGATGAGATGCTTTAGTTTCCTATGGGCCAAAACGAAGGTCTCGAAGCTCTATGACCATAGGAGGTAATTTAAGCCAAACAATTTCTCAGAAGTACCACTCATATGTTTTACTAGTGAATCACGAGAAGCCATACCGAACTGAAAATTAATAAATAATACCAATATATGATCTGAAAATAACCAAATACGTGAACTGGACTGCTCACCAAGTGTGGATATGACGTATCCACACACACCGGAGATAGGAGACGAAGATGAGGCCTAAAACATGGCCTTACTGGACTGAACTGCCTAATAAGAGAGGTTAGACTGCTCCTATGGCGGACAAGGAGGGACGGGGAGGCCTCACCGACGGAAAGACATCCACCAGAGAGGCCTTACAGGGCCATAAACGGCCTAGACAGCACTGGAAGAGGGCCTACCCTAGCCTAAAGATCCCGTCGATGGCTTGGACTGGCCAAGGAGAGGCCAATCGGGGCTGAAAGGCTCCGACGAGAGCTGCCGAAGAAGAAACGACTGCCAAAGAGGGTTGGACTGCCGCACGGACAGAAAACAGAAGTTGGTCCATTATTTT
Source organism: Posidonia australis (assembly GCA_024699735.1). NCBI lineage: Eukaryota > Viridiplantae > Streptophyta > Magnoliopsida > Alismatales > Posidoniaceae > Posidonia > Posidonia australis. The sequence continues at coordinate 3,735 of JAMKQA010047115.1, read as the reverse complement.
GGGGCCACCGGTGGTAGCTAGACTGTCCGGTAGGTGATCTGGCCAGAGCTGGAGGCGCCGGTGGCTGCAACCGACAGCAGGCGACGGCAGACAGTGGCAGACGGTGATGAGGCACAATTCAAAGGTGGCTAGGGCACCCAAGCTCTGGTACCATGTGAGAAAAGATAGAGAAGAAAGATTGATTTTTGTTATTGAGTAATAGGGTTACATTTATAGGAATATTAGACACCACTGGTTAAATAGATATCCAATAACCCATTTAACACTAAATGAGTAATTCTCATATACTCTAACAGATGATAATCACATTCATGGTTGAACGATAATTACACATTCAAGTTAGTTTTTTCTTAATTAAATTGCTTGTGTTTGAATAATAATTCCATATATTAAGGTAATTTGTTGAATGTTGTTCGTTATATGCAGGTTACATTTATTTTTATTTGTTTTAATTTTGACCATTTTTTCATTAAACCCCCATTTAAACTCCCAATTTTTAGTATGTTGAAAACATTTTTTAGTACTTCTAACCAATGTATTCAAAGCCTTCCTCTACAACTTGTGACTCTAACAATCTCTTAATTAACTCATCCTTTCTTAGAACTCTGTGAACATGGCTAAACCACTTCTCTCATTTTAACCACAATTCCTTCTATGCTCACCCTGTCACGGATGAATTCATTTCTAAATTTATCTCTTGGAGTATTCCCATCTGTTCATACCACATCCTCATCTTATTTATACGTAGTGTCAGAACAAAGAGAAAAAACTCGATTATCATTAACACAAATGAAAATGCAAGATAGATCATAATCCAATTAATCTAGAAAAAAAAAATATTTGATATACTTGGAAGTAAATTATCCTAATTCTATTCAAGTAGAATAACAATATCATCTAATACACTCCCTCAAGCTCCTCGATCTTGTTACACAACATAGAAGCTAAAGGAATAAAATATCTGAATATTACTCCTTAACGTGTAGTAGTAGAAGCACAGGCTAGAGCCAGGCAATGGTAACAATGATCATAGCAAAGAAACAACTACTTTAGGCATACACGTAGCAGCAACCATTTGAGACAGACAGTAGCAGCTATTCTAGACAGAAAGGAAGTTGTGTAGCAACTGCTAGAGACAGACAGACTAACAATCACCAGGAGATTGTAAATCGACAGCAGTAATAACCATAGTATTAGCAGAAGTAGCAGCAACTGAAGGTAGCTAGTCAATAACAATAGTCATTACCATAGCAGTTGCAAGGGTCAGAAAGTAGCTACAACGGGTTGTACTAGAGTAGCAACTGCCAGAGACACAGTAACAATCGCTAATAGGTAGTAGCTACTGTAAGTAGACAGACAAGTAGTAACAATCGTTCTAGGAGAACCCACAAGTCCACAACAACCTATAGGTAGACAACTAGCCAGTAACAACAGATGTAGTAGAGGATGGAAACGACTGAAGGCAGCCATATAGACAAGCACAGATCACGGTATCCTACATCATGAACCCTATATCATGAGCAAGGAAAATGATCTTCCAGAAGAATTTGAAATATATGGCACTCACCAAGTCTTTTACAAATCTATGATTCTGACAACCAAAAAACAAATAAACGACCATTTTTAAATGTTTTTTACATGACACTATTTTTTGCTTAAAAACGGCTGTTTTTAATATAATCTTAGTGTCCTCTTGTCATTGAAATAATTTGATTACCTAGGTACTTATTCGTTTACTGATGCTTCTCACTTATTTAGTTATTTAATTTATGTTTTTGAATCATCTTGGTTAGATGATAATCACATTCATGGTTGAATGATAATTACACATATTCAAGTTATGTTTTTCTTAATTAAATTACTTGTGTTTGAATAATAATTCCATATATTAAAATAATTTGTTGAATGTTGTTGGTTATATGTATGTTACATTTATTTTTATTTTTTTTAATTTTGACCATTTTTTCATTAAACCCCCGTTTAAACTCCCATTTTTTCAAAAAACGTTTAGAGAATCAATCCGTGTAGGGACCATTTTTTTTTTTTAAAACATTGGCAGCTTCTTGACAAATATACTTGGTATTGTCAGGTCCCATAAAAGTCATAGAATTCATGCCAAGTTGTCACGAATGTATAATGCATATACTTGGTATTGTCTTCATGAAACTTGACGATGATAGCGCCAAGTTTAATGTGTAGAACTCAACATAACCAATATTGTGTTCATTTTCTTTTCTTTTTTTAAAATCACCAACACCCTCGTGGGTCATTTGCCATGTAGCTGCCAGAGCCATGGTTTTGTAAAAAAAAGTTAAGTATAACCATTGTTTGGAAAAAAGGAAGTTGGAGAACATCCATAGGTTGAACATTTTCCTCTGAAAAACCCTTGGAAGCGAAGAGGAGACAGAAGCTACTATTTACAATGCTGAAACCATTCATTGCCAGAAAACACTGTTCACATGTAGAGGCTACTGTAGTAGCAGAAAATGCCATAGAGATGTTGAAAGTACTGTAATACTTTGTCAGAAAAACTAAACAACCACAACACTAGCACATGCCGGAACTACTATAGCAACTGCAAAAATCACTATAGTAGTGCCAAAAGCAAGGTAGCAAACTGCCACAACCCCGTAGTAGTAACAAAAATACTGTACCAATCACCAAAATGATTGTTTATTGTCATAAAAAGACTATTGATGGTCAGAAAAACACTCATGATGATAGAAAGGTCTGGGTTGTTCATTCTCCTCCATGGAAGGAGGATAGGAAAAAGAAAACTATTTTCTAATGGGAAATCCTAGATCTCAACGTCATCTCTCATACCATGTCAAACCCAAGAAAAGAGAACCAATTATCATTAACAAAAAACCTCTCCTACATATACCTAGGAGAGGAAAAGAGTATGCAATAATTGGATCATCCAAATCAATCTAACAAAGACAATCTATGAAACATATTAGATTAACTAGGAAGTGAATTATCCTAATTCTATTATAATAGAAGAATTACACATTCTAACACTTAAGGAACATATTCTCTTGAGTTGTACAGAAGTAAGGTTCAACATAAAGATCTTCAATAAAATTTTCCTTTTAGTTGATAGGTGTTCGTTTATCAAATAAAATGCCAGATCCACTTCCCATTCATCCTTTGTGCTTTAATTTTGCTGGAAGCATCCTCATTAATATCCCGATTCTTTCTTATTATAGATCTTAAGTATCTAAAAAATTTTAAAAATCTCAAATACTTCTAATGTCATACCATCAATCTAGTTTTATCCAATATATGTATATCTATATATATATATATATATATATATATATATATATATATGTAATGAATGTGTCTTCCATCACATTTGTATTTGTTTTGCTACATATATTTGTAACTTAATGTACTCAAGGGTAAAGGTGGAATTTGGGTCAAGGATATAAATACCCATGGTCGTCCACTTTAAGGTAAAGAGAGAAAAAGAGAACAACAACCCTTGTGCCGTGTTTTTGAGAGAGAGTCTTCTTCTCTCTTTTGTAGCAACCACCACCATAGTGAAACCACCATTGGAGAGAGTCATCCATGGAGTACCCAACAAAGGGGAACCACGTTAAATCCTTTGTTGTTTGTGTGATTGGTCTCTTGTATATTTTCTCCTTGGTGGCATCTTCTTTCTAGGGTTACGGCTGGATACTTCTTCTTGTACTCAAGATTTCTTCTCCTTTCACTTGTTGATTTCGTTTG